>BQKN01000487.1:218646-242679 GCA_022839385.1 Asparagus kiusianus | reverse complement strand
ATTTACTCAAAGTTTCAATATAATTCCATTCTTCCTCCGATGGACAATGAATGTATTTGTCGTCGCTAAGTTCAAATCTATTAAAAGCAACTTTGTACTTTAAAGCATTCATCAACATTAAATAAGTAGAATTTCATCTTGTGCAACAATCAAGTGCTAAGCATTTTGCTCCAACCATATTCACTTGCTTTGTAACATGATAAAAATTCTCTTCCATCTTTGGTGAATATGTAACATATTTAACACTAAGACTTACTTTTTCAATAGCTTTAGTGATAATTTTAAGCCCCTCTTGAATAATAAGATTTATAATATGTGCTCCACATCTCACATGAAAAAAGATTCCGCCACAAGGTAGATACTTTTTAAGACGTTTTTCCTAATTTTAACGACAACATCATTAGCTTTATCATTATCTACCGTAATTGCTAAATTTTGTAAAGATGATGTCCATTTATCCATTGTCAAGCTCAACCATATGGAAGATGTGGCAAACAAATCAAATAAAGATTTTTTATATTCACCATAAACTTTCATACATAACTTTGTGATTTGTGCACGACTTGGAACCTTGTGATTTGGACGAAGAGATTGCACATATTGTAAAAGAAGTCATGTGTGACCAAGTTAAAAGGATACTCATGGACAATGATAGCTTTTGCAAGTAAAATTTGACTCTTCTCATTGTCAAAATGATAATTACTAAGTGCACAAGTCCCATCTTTATTTTTTATTGTAGCTTGAACCAATTGTTGACGAATATTGGGTCTCTTCTTTTTGGGGCACTTCATAATGTGATTTCTAATGTGTGTAGTCCCTCTTGAACTACGTCCATCACATTCAAACAAGCAATGTTTACATTTCGCTATCTTGATTTTTATTTTAACTTCTTTCCCATTGATAATTTTCTTTTTAACTCTATCAATTTTCTCAAAGTCTAACCATACGTTAGAAGTTAATTTTCTCCCCATTTTCTCAGCTTTTTCCTCTGTTTTATTAGAAGACCCTTCTATTGCGGGTTCAATGGCTGGTTCAACTGTGGGTTCTTCATTAGAAACTTGAACTGATGGATTAGATGATATGATTCTAAATACCTATTCATTGAAATTTATGAACTTAATCAAACAAAAAAATATAATGATGCAAATTACAACAAATGCTTGAACTGTGGGTTATCAAATCACTCAACAAATGCTAGAAATTAGGATATCAAAAAAAATTAGGGCTTAGGGTTTTGAATTATACCAAATTGAGGGCGAAGGGTTCTGTTACTGTAGGCTTCGAAGGGTGAAGGGATGCAGAGCTCAACGCGGAGGAGGAGGGGAATCTCGACGCAGAGGAGGAGTGGGAGGCAGAGCTCGATGCGGAGGAGGATGCGGAGCTCGACGTGGAGAAGGATACGGAGCTCGACGTGGAGCTCGAAGGCGGATCTCTGGAGGCGGAGGAGGATGCGGAGCTCGACGCGGAGCTCGGAGGCGGATCTCTAGAGGCGGAGCTCGATGCAGAGGAGGAGGTGGAGCCCGACACGGAGGAGGAGGCAGAGCCCGACACGGAGGATCGGAGGTGGAGCTGCTTAGGGTTTTGGGAATTGGGGAGGCGGAGGATCGGGTTGAGATTTTGAGGAGAAGGGCTTAGCTGCTTATGGTTTGGGAATTGAGGAGGTTTTTTAAGTTTTAAACGGGTCGGGTTGTGGATTTTGAGTTTGACCCAACCTAATATGTGTTATAATTTATAAACCAGTATTATATATATAGCCCATTTCAAATATCCGGATATCCGAACCGTATCCGTAATTTCGACCCGATAACCGTATCTAAACCATATCTGAATAAAAAATCTAAACTGTAACCTTTTCCGAAACCATATCCGACCGTTTTAATTTTTTCTTACCATATCCGCTTTCCAAACAGATACGGTTGCGGTCGGTCCGGATAAATTCGGACCAGTTTGTACCCCTACTACCAAGTATTTCCTCAAAATGTCCAGCGATAAGTTCATGGGATTCATCATCACCATGAAGGGTATCCATATTGATCCCGATAAGATGAAAGTGATACATGAATTACAACTCCCGAGAAACCTTAAGGAACTCCGAGGATTGCAAGAATGACTGGCTTATATCCGACGGTTTATTTCCAACCTCTCCGAAAAATGCTAATGTTTTCTAAGCTAACAAAGAAGGGTGTGTCTTTTATTTGGGCCGATACCTGTCAGAAGGCATTCGAAGATATCAAAACATATCTGATGAATCCTCCAATCCTCGTTGCACCGAAGTCGAGCAAACCGTTCTTGATTTACATCAAGATGATGAACCGCTCGTTAAGTGCTTTACTCACACAGGATAATAACGACGGTTAGAACAGGCTATCCATTATCTAAGTCAAACTCTGGTAGGTACTGAATCTCGATATTTAATGATTGAGAAGGAATGTCTTGTGTTGGTGTTTGCCATCCAAAAGATATGGCACTACCTCGTTGAAAAGACAATCTATGTCATTTCCAACGTTAACCCAGTTCAGGTATTCATGACGAACCGGCTTCCTTGAACTGACGTTTAGCAAGATGGGCCCTGATTTTGATCCAATATGATCTACACATCAAACAATAGAAGTCAGTCAAAGGATAAACGATTTGTGATCTTTTGGCAAGTAACCCTACAACGGATGCAGCCGAATTCTACAAAGACTTGCCAGATGAAACCCACGAAGTTAACACTACCTCTCATCAACAGGTGTGGTAATTATACTTTGATAGCACTTCCTGAGCAACCAATGTGGCTAGCACTCCCGGATGTTCCAAAATTTCCTTAGGAGTTGGAGTTGTCTTAGTTTCCCCCGAGAAACATGTGATGCCTTGAGCATATTCACTCACCTAACCGTGTTCTAATAACATGGATGAATAACAACACGCTGCTCATTGGGCTCAGTTTCGCCAAAGAGCTGGGGGTTGAGTATCTCGAAGCTTTTGGTGATTCTCAACTGATAGTTAAGCAAATTCGAGGAGAGTACAAAGTCAGGAATCAAGACTTGATACCATACCACAAGGCAACCATTGACATGGCAGGTTTGTTTGAAGAATTCTTCATCGAATACATTTCATGTCTTCAGAACGCATACGCAAATGCACTGGAGGCATTAGCAGTATCTCTAGCACAGACTCCAAACACAGAATAATGGGTCACTGTGAGAACTCACCAACTCTTCACACTAGACTGTGTCGTGGACATCAATAAGGCACACTCGGTCGAAATTGAACTCGAGCCTCGAGATTGGCAATTTTCCATTATCGACTATGTCGTGCACGGTATTTCGCTGAGGGACATAAAAGAAAGAGATTCAGTCTGACGAAGAGTGCCAAGATTCTATTATAACACGGTAACCCAGACACTGTATCGTCGCGCATACGACGGTATGCTACTCTAATGCCTCTCGACCAAAGAGGTGGAAGAGGCTCCTAGAGAAGCGCACGACAGAACCTGTGGTGCACACCAACCTGGCACAAAACTCTACGATCGTATCAGAAGAATAGGGTATTATTAGCCAATCATGGTTAAGGATGCAGTTGACTATACCCGACGGTGCTACCCATGTCAAATACACACAAATTACACGCATCAACCCCAGAGCACCTGCACCCTTCAGCTACTTCATCGACATTCGAGACATGAGGAATAAACATTGCTGGTCTTATTTTTCTACCGTCAGCCAAAGGTGATCATTTCATTTTGACAATCACCGATTATTTCTCAAAGTGGGCTGAATCAGTTTCACTCAAAGAAGTAAAGACAAGCGACGTCATTAAGTTCATCAAACACCACATCATCTACCGATACAGTCTTCCAAGATGAATCGTATACGACAACGGCCCTCAATTTGTTAGCAATGCATTTATCAATTTTTGCGGGAAGTTCAGGATTCAAGACATGTCGTCGACGGCTTACAATCCCACGACGAACGGATTGGTTGAGGCGTTCGAGAAGACAATCATAAAGATTTTATCAAAACTCGTGAGGACCAGTAAGCGAGATTGGGATGATAAACTCGACGAAGCCCTTTGGGCCCATCACACCATAATCCACACGCCTACCAGAGCGACTCCGTACTCTTTAGTGTATGGATGCGAGGCTGTTCTTTCCTTAAAAATTCAAATTCCATCCCTTTGCATTGCCCTCGTAACAGGGATGACGATAGAGGAACAACATCAGAAACGTCTCGAAGAACTTGAGATGTTAGATGAAAAGTGCCTAGAGGCTTAATAGCAAATTGAGTTTTACTAGGCCAGAATCTCCTTGGCTTTTGATAAAAGAGTCCGATAATGAAGCTTCAAGGAATGAGATTTGGTTCTTGCCGTTCAGCGACCAATGATACTCAACTCCAAGAAGAAAGGTAAATTTCAATCCAAATGGGAAGGATCATTTGTGATAGAGACAGTCTACTCAAATGGTGCATATCGCTTAATCACCCAAGACACTGACAAGCTCATGATGCCAATATATAGGAAGTTCTTGAAAAGGTATTTTCCTTAGTACGCTTAAGATAGTTAATTTAACGGGAAGTTCCTGGAGAATACTATGCAGAGTATTCTTAAGGATAACCCGAGATTAGCTGATTATTCAAGATGAAGACCAGTCATCTGAATAATTCATTCTTAATCATAAATAAGAAGTGATTAAAAACCCTCCTACTGTGACTTTCCGAGCACTCTTTCGTTAAGATGATATTTAACGGCCTCATTCAGTCAATCTTCCCTCACGAAACCATTATGATGTAACTGTAGAGTGCTTGATGAGTCATGATTCTCCACCACAAAGTCCCTCACTGATCAAATTAACTGACAGTGGGTCCACCAAAAAAATTCTTTCGGCTGAATCCATCCAAACTCCCACTGTGTTGGTGCACTTAACACTCCTAATATCAAAGTCCCAACACGGTATTCAAAAATTCAAGCTGCTAATCCATGGTAATTAGCAAACCCCTTTCGTGTTAAGTTTCTATCACTTGACGCTGAAAACCACCACCGAGTAATTCTTACAAATCAACATTTCCACTGTTATTTGTACCCTACTCCCACTGTTCATTTGGTCAAACTTTCCTATAGTTAGGACCAAAACCAAAAATCCCCTTTTGATTCCTTCAATGAATGAGAGGTCCGCTTTCAAATCAGACTTCCCTTTCGATAAACGAAAGGCCTTCGTCCAAGTTGAACGATCAAACCTATAAAAAGTTAGGGTCGTCTCAATAACCCCTACCTGGTCAAACCATCAAATGGTTAGGACCACAATCGGAATTCCTTTTTGATAAACGAAATACCTCCATTTCCCCCCTTCAGTCAAACCTATAAAAGTTAGGGCTGAAGTTGAAATTTTGTCTCAATAAATGAGAAAGTCATTTTCAGATCAGGCAACCAATACTATAAAAGTTAGAGTTACCTGGATCTTTTTGATTCTCGGAGTGGAGATCCCACTCTTAGTTTCACCTTTCAGATTCTTAAAGTGGAGATCCCACTTTGAGTTTCTTTTATAGCAGAAGATAGAATATAAAATTCTTCCTTTTCAGCAATTGTAGCAGGAGATAGAATATAAAATTCTTCCTCTCCAGCAATGGGTTCATCTTTACCCCAAAAGAAGGCTTGGAGATAAAATATAAATGCTTCCTCTCTAGTATTGGGTTCGTCTTTGCCCCAAGAGAAGACACAATCTTTCAACAACTCCAAAATCCATGCCTTTCACACATGGGGGACTTTATCTCGATCCTTAAATAGAGATAAATCTGTATCTAACACATGTTATCGGGTGGTTAGTTCTCACAAAAAAACCAAGTCTACATATTCAATATCGTAGCGATAAAAATCCATGCCTTTTACGCATGAGGAATTTTATCCTGAATGCTAAATAGGGATAAGTCAACGCCTAACACGCATTACCGGTTAGTCTTTTACCGTAAAAAGAACAAAAGCTCACGTATTCGACATTATGATAAGTTGTTATTAATAACGCCAAAATTCGTGCCTTACACGTACGGGGAATTTTATCCCAAATCGTAAGTAGGGATAAGCTTACGCCTAGTACGCGTTGTCAGGTAGCATATTTTCGTAAAAAATAGCAAAAACTACGTATTCAATATCGTAGCACTAAGTCTAAGAGAGTTCATTCTTTTAGCACAACGCTATATGTGAAACGGACTTAGATAATTCAGATGCTAGCCCGATTCAAACGGTGATCGGTTAAGGCACATTAAACCCGTTGTTGGCTGAGGGTTTGCTAAAAATCCTATAAGTATTATGGTTAATTATTCCAAGCAGAATAAGAAATCATAATAAAAATATAATGAGCAAATAAATGCCTTTTATTAATAAAATTGAGTCTGTAGATACAACAATTGCAATCATTCTACATGAAGCTTATGATTAAGGACTTGTTGTTCTAATTTAGACAACTCCTCTGCATAAGCTCGCTCGAGCTCATGCTGCAATTCAACCTTGAAGGATTCCTCGGTGGCGGATAATGATTTTGCGGCCTCTTCCTCCATCTTGGCTAGCTTCTATTCTGAGAGTTCTAATTTTTCGGATATCATGACTCGAGCGTGCTCATGATTAGCCCTTGCTAATTCCAAGATGGTCCGAGCCTCCTCCTTTGCCTGAAGCTCCTGCTTAAGCCGTGCTATCTTGGTGTCACTTAATGCAAGAGAGGAATTAAGATCGTGCAAAGTTGTCAGCTTCTCAGTAAAGGTTGTCCTCATCTGATCTACCTGACCTCGTTGCATTTGAATTTCGAGCCCAGCAGATGCTCGGGTATCTCGCCACATTTGCAATCGGGACTCCATCTAAGCGGCTATGTAAGCAGGAGCACCTGTAGCTTAGAACTCCTGTAGCTTTTGGAATTCATGTTCCAATCAGTCAAAGTCATCATCAATAGCCTTTGCTAAATCTGGGGAGTCTGCGTTCTTTATCAAAACCATTTTGCGCTCGAGAAACAGCCTGAATTCATCAAAAGAAAGCCTCTTTTGGAGAATTTTGTCATTCATAGTGCTCACAAAAGAGAAGAAGTGGTTGACTTCCATACAAATAATAGTTTGATATGAGTCATCGTCCGATAGCAACGCCTTGACGAGATTGTGAAGCTGAGACGAGAGCCCTACGAGGAAGAGAAGAGATAAATATTTCAAAATATAAAATATTTATAAGTCAAATAACAGTGTGGAACTTATCAATGCCTACAGAGTTTTCTTTAGTTGAACGCCCCGTACTCTGTTCTGCCTGCCCAACCTCATGAACCTGTGGAAGTACTGCAGGCATAACAGCCGTTGATGCCCAACTTCTTCAGTGGGTCTCACAGCTTGTTCAATAAAGCTCGCTCCCGCAGTTACGGTGGTCGCCACAGTCGTCGGTTCTGAAGGAATGACGAGCTAAGTCTAAGGAACCAATGACTAAGCCTCGATAATAGTCACTGCTAACAGCAAGAAATTGAGACCCTCAGGTTCATCAGACTTTCCGACAAGAGTAGTCATATCAGTCTCAATGACTGGTCCTACAATTGAAACCCCCCTATAGTTAAATGAAAACCAATAAATAAATGATTACAACACACGGATAAAACTCATACCTATAAATGAACCAGCTACAATAATTAGTTCCTCGGCCTCACGATGGGCTTGTTCTGACAACACGTCGTTGAACAGCCTGTCGTCAGAGTCTAAAGGGGCTTGCGTCGGGTCAAATGAGGGTGCATCCGACTCTCCCAGGGCCGCATCACAGAAAATTTCTTCTTCATCTGAACCCTCCTGTAGGCTGTCTAAAAATCATTACAGATAGCTGATTCCCATCAAACACCGATGATGAAAGTTATAATTTGATGACTTCCAGAAGACTATAACTTAAAGACTTTCACGTGGATTAATAAATGTTACAATCTGACGACCTTCGCAACAACTGATGAAAGCCCTAATCAACAGTCTTCACAATCAACATCGGGAGTTACAATCTGATGACTCTCACATTTTCAAGGAGCCAAGATGAAGGTTACAAGATGACGATCTCTGCAACGCTCTAGCAAAAGAGACTACAAATCGACGGTCTCTTCAAACCAAAACGTAGATATCTCTCAAACCGTAAGGAATTTGGCAAAACTGACGGAGCAAACTGAACCCTATGGAGTGGGTTTGGTCGGCTCCATCTCTTCGAGATAGCCAATTTTCATATATAATTCGTCTAATTCCGACTTACGGTTTGAAAGTCATGACATGTTCTTCACAGAAAATTATGTTCTGAAGTCCGTCTGTAAGGCTGGACTTCGCTTGAACATTGGACTTAGCCTAATGCTCGCCAAGCCCGCCTAAGGCTCACCTCTGCATTACAGAATCAAAAACACAGAGTTCATGGACTTAAAATGCAGAGTTCAACTCTGCGTCCCAGGTCCAAAAACACACAGTTCATGCGGAGTTCAACTCTGCGTCCCAGGTCCAAAAACGCACAGTTCATGCGGAGCCTAACTCTGCGCCCCAGGTCCAAAAATGCACAGTTCATACGGAGCCCAACTCTGCGTCCCAGGTCCAAAAATGCACAGTTCATGCGGAGCCCAACTCTACGTCCCAGGTCCAAAAATGCATAGTTCATGCGGAGCCCAATTCTGCGTCCCAGGTCCAAAAATGCACAGTTCATGTGGAGCCTAACTCTGCGTCCCAGGTCCAAAAACACACAGTTCATGCATAACCCAACTCTGTGTCCCAGGTCTAAAACACAGAGTTTATCTCTGCGCAGCACGACCTGTGCGTTTTTAGCCTAAAATAGGCCCAACTCTGCGTTTCAGGTCTAAAACACAGAGTTCGGGCCCAGAACGCTGTTTTCAGCGTTTGACTCGTTCAAGCACGATTTGAACGGTTCCAGAACCGTTTTTTCCCCACGATTTGAGGGGATCACTACCTTATCATGGAGAGATTTATGGGAGACAGTTACACCCTATTAAACCCTCATTGAGGAGAGGTTTAAGGGGGCGGTTACACCCCTAAATCCCCTATAAATAATGGGAAACTCAATTGAGTTGGGGCTGGCTTTTTGGATCTTAGATTTGGCAGCGAAGAGGAGACCTTCGGTTTGGCAGGGAGAGGAAGATCGACGTTCATCCTTCAGCGACGTTCATCCTTCAGCAACGTTCGACAACAGAGAGCTTTCATCCTTGGCTTATAAACCAATTTCGATTAAATCAACTCTTTCATAAAGTTTCAAACTCGTTCAGAGTTATCAACTCGTCCAAAGTTCTAAAACTCGCTTTGCAAGTTCTCCACAGCGTCAAATCGTGAGGAGGAGATATCGTTCTAGTGAATCAAGATATTCAGATCGTCAACGGAGAGCACACTTGACACGAGCAATCGAGGGAGGCATTCCATCGCCACCGTGAAGAACCCAGACTTAAACAAATGGGAGGATTTACATCAATTATCTTCTCTTTTGTAATCAAGAAATCCAATTGTAATTGAGATCAAAGGAATACAAATCAAAATTTTTTTCGTTTCTTTTTATTTTAAATTTTCCACAAACACCTCCATCGAAATACCTACAGAAAGCCTAAGTTTTAAAACGGAGGGAAGAAAAGTCAAGAATTTACGACAAGTGGAAGTCAAATTCACTTCGAGCAGTTGTGCCAGGTTTCGCAGCCCCAACACTCATGCCCACTCCTTGTAATTTTTCTAAGAGAGCAAGAAGCATAGAAACAATTAGCGGAGGTACAAATTTCGAATCGTTCAACTCCCATGATCGCCACCTGAAAGGTGTATTACCAGTGTTAGATGTACCTGGACTCGTGACCCTTTCGGTTGTACCAGGTCCAACATCGAAACTCGTGCCGGCTTCAACATTTATACCTATTTTAGCATTCGCGGGTTCCTCGGCCATGGTGCTATAAACTTGTTGTGTGAAGCCAGAATCAGGAGAAGGAGGATCGAACATAATTTCACTTTCATCATGGCCTCCTGAGAAGTATAAAATTTTCTAAGTCTAAGATTCAACATTCAAGAGAACAGAAGACCGTGTGAAAATGAAGTATTACCTTCTCTATCAGTAGGCACGTCGCTAGCTGGCCTCGTCTGAAAAGTCGAAGGCTCACCCCCATCACTTGTAAGCTAATTTCTTTCACTTGGCGGGATGAACCTCTTCGGGATCCACGAGTTTCTCTTGTTTAGATTTAATGCGCAACTCCACCTCTGAAGTGACTTGTGTTGTAGTCCGGGATCTCATCTGGCATATAAGGTAGGGCACTTCTTCTTCCTTCTCCTCCTCAGAAGCCACACCTGGAAGTTCAACTGACATCTTATTAGGATAAATGAATAAAACTTGCATCCTCGTCTTCTTTGGAACCGGCGAAGGCTTAGGCAAGTTAGATCGGTGAGCTCGATCAGTTATCGCTAACTCAAATAATTCTAAAGAGAAAGAATCTAACAGATCTATTCCAATCTCCTCTTCATCGCTACCGGCTCCTGTGCCTTCACCGCCAATGATGTTTGGTTCTGAGATCTCTTCCCCAGAAGAAACGATGTCTTCCCATTGTTTTCCCTTACCGGAAGGACCGGCGCGCTCTTTTCCTCGTCTCTTTTGATATTCGGCCTCGTGAACCATCTAGGTAGCAATTCGGGACTCCGCGATCAGCCACACCGGGACGGGTTCATTAGCCGCTAGTAGCCATCTGTAGCATAAGAATGTAAGCTCCAACCGGCGTTTAGCACCTGGAAGACTAAACCTAGCACCGGTACAACCCATTATGCTCCATAGCAATGCCCGAGCACCATCTACTGATAGACCCTAGAGGGGGGTGATTAGGGTCTTATGCTAATCTAATCCGATTAAATGCCAATTAAAACTACTTAACAAATATATTCTTGTAAGATAGATGTACAACTAATTATGAGCAAGAATATGCGATATAAACAATGAGATATATCCTATATATGCAAGGATATATAAACTAACACAAGATGATATATCCTACCAAAGAGATATACAATATGATATATACAAGGATATGTCAACTAACACAAGGGTAAACAATCTACACAAGTGATAGGGAAAAATGATGAACAATACACAAAGGCGATATAAGATATGAGAACAAGAATAAGAACGCCAATGCAATCACAAACAAAATGATATGTTTACGAGGTTCGGTCCCCACGACCTACGTCCCCGCTCCTCACCTCGAGGAGATCTCCACTATCACAACCGGTTTTTCTACGTTCACCCGAACAACGTTTACACCTCACAATATAATCACTATGTAATCACACCTCACACACTAAGTGTTGGTCCTAGCCCGTGTCCTCCTCCTCAAGTGCTCGGTTACAACCTCTCCCTAGGCACGTCAACCGACGCCACTCCTCTTGGATTCGACCCCGTCTCTCACCACACACTTCTCTCTGTATACAAGTGTATTACAAGTGAATCCTCACAATTTAGCACAATATAATAAATGATTTGTTCTCTAAACAAGGTGAGAACTCAATTAAGCACAACTCTTAGTCACAAACCCACAACCCCAAATTATACTATGAATGTAAATACACTAAGCTCAATAGGTTGTGTGTGAACAAAGAGTATCAATAAAACGATTAAACTAAACTCAATATAAATCTAGCTTATGGAAATTATAATCAAAATAATAAATTGCTAGATGAGTTTAGAAACACTTCTCTAAAGATGACAAGAGAGTAGGAGAAGAGTGAATGCTCAAACACCAAAGGATGATCTCCACTTGCTCTTGTGAAATTGAATTCACAAACTCAAACTCTTAAACACTCTTTTAAACAAACACAAAACACCCTTAAACTTGGTTAAACAATTCTCTTAGTTGTCCCATCAAAAGATCAGCAATGGGGTATTTATACCCATTCAAAAACTCAGCTAAAACCCCCAAGAAAAAGTCCAAAAAGCCCCAGAAAAATCAGCTGAGAAATAGCTGTTAGGGAACCAACGGATCTATTGGCGGTCGACCGAAAATATTCGCGGTCGACCGCGAAGAACAAAAAAAACCACGGAGCTGTTCTGGACGATCGTCGGTCGACCGGAAATTCCTACGGTCGACCGATGGAGCTCTTCGGTCAACCGGACCGATCGACCGACAGACTCTCTGCTGCCCAGTAAGGAATGAACTCAGGTCCGGTCGACCGGTGCGGTCGACCGATAACTGATATATGAAAATCAGGTTCTGAAAACTGTTTTGCTGATTTTAAAACACTGTTTAAAAATATCAAACAAATTCTAAAAAATGTAAAACTTTGGGGAATGATTGTAGACATGATAATAAACATGAAAATGTGAGATACTTGAATTTTGATGTTTTGACATAAACCAACTTTTGAAACTTTGTAAAATATTTTTATAGACTTAGTAACACATGTATAAATTGATATTGAAGTCTATAAACTAATAAGATAGTATTTTCACAAAATTGCATATTCTATGCAATGTTTTCAAAAACACAATAGAGTATGAAACATATGATTATATATATGAATGTAAATTTGTTTCATATCTATATAGCTAAACCAAAACACAATAATAAATATGAAATGTGTAATCTCATATTTATGAACATGAAAACTCAAAACTATGTATGTATATATATACCTATATATATACATGGAAACCAAACATATATGTATATATGAAACTATATATATACATGAAAACCAATATAATGTGTGTGTATAATATTGAGCTTAAAGTACTAACACACATAATATAAAACCTAAACTAATGTTACCAAAGCTTGATCTTGATCTTCATTGTAGCTCAACTTGGTATACGTTGCGGATGAAACTTGAACTTGATCTTTAACTTTGAATTGTAAGGGCTTCACCGATATTCCGCCAACCTCCTTATTGATGTGATCGTGTAGGCTCAATCCATACAACCTCCAACTACGTTGTTTGCCTAGAATAAATACGAAAACACAAACACTAGACAAACAACATTAGAAGTAAATTGTTTGTTAAACATCATCAAAACAAGAAGGCCAACATCTACTAGTCCTCCATGGGTTTGAAGTTGTTGATTCGGGTTCCTAGTATATATTTGATCATATCCTAGCTGATGAGCGAATTGATAAGGCAAATACGGATCTATGTAGCAATGATTTCTCATCGGAAAATTATATAACCCAGTCTAATGTTTATTAACCAATAGAAGCAGCCGACATCAAGATAGCTTCGATTCGTCCCTAGCCTTTCCACATCAACCAACGAATCACCATATCGACTCGAAAACCGTGGGAAGCATGTGGAGAAAGCCCAACACTTATGGTTCTGCAACTGCCTCTTTATTTCTAGGAATCCCGTCCCTTCCACCTATATTTTTTTAACAATTGTAGTAGGGGAATAGATTGATCGACAGTGCTCAGTGCTGACATCATGTCAGAATGATGGAGGACAAACCACACCATCAGATAATTATAGGGGAGCTCTACCGTAGCGAGAGGAATCTGAGTCGACGGTTTGCCTTCTCTCTGTGTGAAAGCACTGACTATTTGTCGAAGCCTGTGGTGAATGTCAGCAATCATCATCGAAATAAGGAAAAGACTTTTTTTGGTGGGCGAGTTGAACCTCTAGATAAAGTACTTCTATGGGCAGATCGTTAGTAGACTGATACGGTACCAGGCATTTCTTTAACCAGATCGTGAGGTAGCCGGCTAAGAGAGTCATCGGCTAAATTAGCTTCACCGCCTGCCATTAGAATGTTTGGAACTTAGTTCCTATAGAGAAATAACTCTCAATACCAACGGTGGTGTAAGATTGGGCACTAGATTTCTTGATCAACTCATTTACCTTAGAGGGAGTTAGCGGCGCCAACTCACAGATCGCCTCGCCAGAGTTGCTATCTAAATGCTTGATTAAATAATCCACGATTCGCTTTAAGCTTATTTGTGGTAGCGACTTCTTCGATAATGGGTCAGCACCTGCCAGAGCTATTTGGTAATGACAAGTGAGATCCCACAAAGTATTATAGCGACAGGGCATTCGTAGCGTCAGCTGATGCAACTCCCGATTTGAAGGAAAATACTCCTAGTACAACATGTTCCCCATCGGCAAGTCGGAAACATTGTGCATCTTATGAAGAGCTAACACTACTTCTTCGTGCTTCGTCAAAAATGTGTTTGTGTCCGGGTCATATAGCTTTAACAATGTAAGGAAATGAGGGATGCTGATTGGCAACCCATACATGGTAGCATGAATAGCTGCATATAAACCGCTGACCTTCAGTTCCTCACTCCATCGATTGAGAACGTAGCTGATCAGACGAGCCCACCAAAGCTTGTCTGAAGAATAAACCCAGCCATAACACCTGTGACCCGTCGTAGACATTTCTCACCCCAATCTCGCGAGATGATTCTTTAAAGTATTAGCGAATGTAAACAATTCACCTCGCGGCGGGTCATTTAGTCCCAA
The DNA here is from genome assembly GCA_022839385.1 of Asparagus kiusianus. NCBI lineage: Eukaryota > Viridiplantae > Streptophyta > Magnoliopsida > Asparagales > Asparagaceae > Asparagus > Asparagus kiusianus. The sequence goes on along the minus strand of BQKN01000487.1, from coordinate 228,253 downwards.
CACACCGGGATGCAATCCGGTGACGCGGTTTCTGTCAGTTGAGCCTGGAATAGCCTGATGGGTGATGTATCCGCAATGCATGCACTCATGTTCCTCCGTTAAGTCCCACAACATCTCCCATGTAACGGCTTGACACCGCAACTCAGTCAGCGAGCGATGGTGAGGAATTGGAGGAAGATATAGGAGGTCGCCATCATCTTTATGCAGCCATTACTCAACTTCGAGAGATACAGCGGCCGGGTCTTCAACAGAGTCGCCGAATAGATTATTTAGTTTTCTCAAAGGATGAGTGGAACTAGAATCTTTGATAAGGGGTGCGTCAGTGATCAACTACTGTAAGGTACGATGATCTCTCTTCCACACCAGATGAGGAAGTTCTTCAGGCCTACCCAGAGCAAATTAGGGAACAATCAGGATGAGCATAGGGTCATTAGTAGAGGCATAAGTCTCACTATAGTGGCCGTCCACTGCATGGGCGTAGAACGCCTTTGGAGAGAATTCGACTAAAACAAGTAAGGCGTATTTATTAAACACAGTTACAAGGATGTCCATTTTAAGGCAATATAGAGGTTGAACTCATCTCATGGATCTGTGAGATAGAGTCATGGCTCTGTAATTGGCGAGATGATTTCAACTGTATTAAGTACATGGAGGACAAGGTACATTATCATGAAAATAACATGACAATATACCCCGTCCTACGGAACGCAATACAGTATGAAATCGCCCCTTATTGCCTTAAGATGCGTCTTGACCAAGCAAAACGTATTTTTAAAGCGTCAACCCTCACAAAGGAGGCTATCAGCTCTTCCCAATTGCCTCACTAAGGAGAACAAAGCGGGGATACAATATACAATATATATTAATATTGAATTCACAAACAAAAGGTGATAAAATGTTACCTGTATAAGAAAAAGGCTTTGGCTCAGGTGTCTAAGTAGCTAAGTGACCCCTCGGGATGCGTGACCTCTTTGGCAACATGACTAATCTGTAAAGAAAATTAGTTCAGATATGTCAAGAATTGAGAAGCATGAATCCAATACAAAAAGGGAAATTGCGATATTTGACTGAAATTCCATAAAAATAGGATTTTCTGGTTAAAAGTCCAATTAAACCTACATGATATCCCTAATTCAAGTTGGAGCAGGGGGAAATCAAACATGCTAACCCAAAGGTGAAAAGCTCGATTTTCGTACAAAGTCAAGCGAACAGACATGGCTCTCAACTAAAACTCATGGAGATAATTTGAATTCTCAACCGAGTATACACAACCAAACGGTTCAAGATTTTGACATCGACAAAGGTTCGAAATTAAGAAGTTTTGTCCAATCTACATGCACAACCAAACTGGGTGACCATACACAAAAAGGAAATCACCACCAAGACATGGGTTCGACTATCATTCAAAATGGAAAAAGGTTTAGTACGACGTGTGCATGAGTTCAGTTTTCGTACATGACTATAAATCCAAACCAAATGACCAGTTGCAACAAAGCTAAGGGGTTGGGTCATGATCACAAGTCTCGAGAGTTCAATCAAACCTCGCATACAACCAAGCTTCATGCGCAAAACTCACATAAAACCTTAGCCTAATCAAGCCCTCAAGCTCAGTTTCAGGTTTTCGTCGACATCTAGTCAATGCTTTTCATTTAAAAGCCAAAGTCAGGTGTAATTTTCAAATCAAAAATCAAATGACCAATAGCCGAACAACTAAAATCAAAGGGGTTCAGTTCAAGCCCCATATGCAAATGCAATGATTTCAATTCACAACCCAAAGTAAGGTTCAAACAATTTCCTACAACCCGAAAATTTTTAGTTATACCTAAAACTGAAAATTGGACAATCAAATGGAGGATTAAAGTGCTGGTTTACCTGAGTTCAAGAAGAGAGGAGCTAGCAAAGTGAACTTGTTTTGATGACTCGTAGGACTTTGAACTCAAAAAGAAGAAGAGAACCGAAACCCTAGCAAGGAATTGGGGAAGATAGGGTTACAATTAAATTGAAATTGAAAAAGGTAACCAAAATTAAAAGCTTGAGTCTTGATGTTTACCTGGAATCAAAGGGAGCACGAGCTCGGTGGAAAGGAACCACAAGAAAGCGCTCAAGCCCAAATCTTGAATGAGAAACCCTAGGTTTGAGATTATGCTGTTGCAAATCAAGGGTTGAAGGAGAAGTTTTAAAGAGGAAAGTGAGAAGAACAGGAATTCTAATTAAGAGAGAAATCTGAACTTGTGAGGAGAGTTCTTGAAGGAAATAACCGAGCTTGAGAAATAAGGGGGAAGAAGAAGGAGATAGGGATTTTATAAATCCCATGAACCGACCCTGAACCTAAATCGACCCAGCCAGCCTTAGCTGGCTCGCACGCTTGCGAGCCACTAAATGCTGACCCACATGCTTGTGATCCACGAAATGCTAGCTCGCATGCTTACGAGCCACGAAATGCTGGCTCACACACGTGTGAGCCACAAAGAGCTGGCTCACATGTGTGGAGGGTCTCAAGGGTGTTTCGCATGCATTTTTGCCTATTTTCATGCATTTTTAATGTATTCGAGGCGTATATTCACACTCCAATGAGTATATAGGTCTAAACTATATCTCCTTGAACCTCCAATGGGTATATGAGGTTAAACTAATTCCTGAAACTCCTAGGAGTATACGTGTCTAAACTGGTCCTCCTTACTCCAATGCCTTAAAAGCTTAAACTGTGTAGACTCTAGTTAATGTATGAGTATAAATTATGTTCACGCCGGTCAACGCATGACGATAATGGTCGACATAGGTTGACACGAGTCGACGCCATTCAACGTGAATCAACGCCAGTCAACACGTGATGATGAAAATCAACATTAGTCAATGTGAGGCAAACATCGTTCAACACAAATCAACACCGGTCAATGTGTGACGAAGAAAATCAATGTCGGTCAACGCGTCGATAATTTCGCCAAAACAAGACTCGGGATTGTTCTTAATTCCGGATTAACCCCGGGGAGTTCAATCGTGATAGATACGAATTCCTAACAAAGATGATCAGCTCAAAGTTGATCCAACGACATGAGCTAATTCAGATATCAACACGCCAATCTCAATCTAAGATTTCGACGACGGTCAGACGATAAACGCAGCACCAGAAGAATTTTAGCTATTCAACAAAATACTGAATAGACTAAAAGATGAAGAAGTCAACGAATTGAAGGCTAAGTGTATCATATCCAAAGTATTCTAGGATCCTCTATACTGAGACTAAAACACTTTGGAAGGGGTATCTGTAGACATAAAAATTTACCTATAGATCCCCAAACATAGCTCGAGATGACGAGCTGTCGAGCAATGAACTATCAGACGATGTGGTGACGAGCCGTCGAAACAACAAAGCGACGAACCATTGATGACATAGCATCAGCCACCTCCAAGTGGCTCGCGCGCTCACCGGCCAGCTCCAAATGGCCCGCGCACTCACCGGCCATCTCCAAGTGGCCTATGAGCTCACCGGCCAGTTCCAAGTGACCCGTGTACTCGTCACCCACCTCCAAATTAACAAAACATATGAAGCAAATCGGTGAACCGTACAAATCAGCAAAACAACAAAATACGCGTAATAGCACAACAGAAACAAACCGTAAAAACCCCTAGTGGCCGAGTCGCGTAGAAAACGATTCTACCAAGGCTAGTGAATTGGCCAAGGCCAAGCCACCATTTGGTGGCTCACGCCCAGAAACGGTGAAAACACATTTTTTTTATAGTTTTCTCAAGATTCTTTGGTTCCAGAGCCACCCCAACTGTTTTGAAGCTATTTCTAAACGTAGTTAAGTTGTTATTAACCAATGATAATATCAAATCATCAATTCTTATCTGAAAACACTGCATCCGAAGCCTATAAATACAAGGCTAGGATCCTATATGCAGGGGATCTGAAATCAGAGGGCGAGGTGCTGTCAAATTGAAGAGTGGAGCATGAATTTCAGAGAAGGACTAGCATAGCTTGACAACTTTAGCATAAAGAGGGGGTTATTCGAAGGATCTGAGGCTCGTTTCACCTTTCTTCCGGATCAAACTTGGTTTTGATCTTGAGAAGAGTCGTAATCTCGCTTGGTTGAGATTATCACTTTTGCGGCTACTTTCTTTATGAAGTAAGAGCTTTAAATAATCACTCTGTCAACCAGATCTGATCTGTGGCGATCCATGGACTAACGCGTCCCCGGTACAGGCAAACATCTCACACAAGCAGCGGGTGATAAACGTCCTTTGCATGTGTTTGAAGAGAGTTGCAAATTTTTTTATTTTTATTATGTAAGAAAGTCTTATAAAAAGACTAATTTTTACTTTAAATCTGTAATCGATAGACGTGTAATAGATTCAGCAATGAATAAACCAACTTTCGACGCAAACAGCAAGAAATATCATGATTATTCTAAAAGAGTCTTTCGATGAAACCAAAGAGAAAGTTTCTATATAATCAATGCCTTCCTTTTGAGTATAGCCTTTAACTATAAGATGTGCCTTATACCTCTTCGCATTATAATTTGCATCCCGCTTGGTTTTAAATATCCCTTTACAACCAATTAGTTTTGCACCTTCTGGTGATGGAACAAGTTCTCAAACCTTATTATCTTACATAGACTTGTACTCTTTATTCATGGTATCAATCCACTTTTGAGAGTTAGAACTTTAGAAATTCTCATGGCCTGATGAAAGTTGATTGGATCATCTTCTATCATTCCATTATTTTTCTCATATTCTTGGAGATATACAATATAATCATCTAAAATAGTATTTCTCCTTTCTCTCGTGGATCTCCTTAATAACACTGGTTATTGAGGTTATTGAGTTTGTTCTTTTGGAATAAGGAGTTGTTCAGCATTATCTTCTTGAGGTTCCGGATTCATTTCTTGATCAATAATAGGTATAGGAACCTGAATATTATCAAAATTGACAGAATGGATTGGGTTTGAAGCCAATTCCTCCTCAAAGGTAATGTCTATAACCTTATTTCTCCCCCCAAACTCAAAATCCTCAAAGAATATTGTTGTTTCCGTCTCAAAAATAGTTCTGAATGTGGGATCATAAAACTTATAGCCCCTAGATCGTTCAGAGTAACCAATAAAGTACTTGCTAACTGTTTTAGAGTCCAATTTATTTTCATTTGATCTATAAGGTCTTACCTCAACTGGACATCCCCAAATATGAAAATGCTTTAAACTAGGCTTTCAACCTGTCCAAAGCTCATAATGTGTTTTTGTAGCTGCTTTAGTTGGTACTATGTTCAGAATGTAAGTTGTTGTCTTTAATGCTTCTCCCCGGAGTGATTCTGGTAAAGAAGAATGAGCAGTCATACTCCTTATCATATCCTTAAGAGTCATATTTCGTCTTTTAGCTATACCATTCATGCTAGGTAATCCTGACATAGTGTATTATGGGACGATATCACATTCCTCTAGGTATTTAGCAAATGGTCATGAATGTTGTTCACCTAAACTATCATATCTGTCGTAGTACTCACCATCACGATCAGATCTAACGGTTTTAATCTTTTTATTGAGTTGATTCTCAACTTCAGCTTTAAAAGCTTTGAATACGTCCAGAGACTCAGATTTCTCATGAATGAGATATAGGTACCCATAATGTGAGTAATCATCTATGAATGATATAAAATATTATTGATTATTCTATGATGCCGTAGGGAATAGCCCATAACTATTTATATGTATCAATTCTAAGACTTATGAAGATCTATTGGCACCTAATCTCTTAACTTTGGTCTGTTTTCCCTTGATACATTCAACACATACGTCAAAATTTTTAAAAAAAATAAAGGGAATCTAAAATACCATTAGACACAAGACGTTCAACTCTACCTTTTGAGATATAACCCAAGCGCTTATGCCATAATGTCACTGAATTTTCTTTATTTAATTTACGTTTAGTACCACGTGATTCCATATTCAAGGTTTCATTATAAGAAGCAATTGTATCAAGGAAATATAGGTTATCATAAGTACTCAAGAAACCAGTTCCCATAATATTTGAATTTAAAAAAAAACTAAATTGATTATTTCCAAATGAACAATAATAACCTGATTTGTTCAATACAGAAATAGAAATCAAATTCCGTCTAAAAGCCGATACTATAAAAATATCTTTTAAATCTAAATAGAAACCAATTCCTAATAGCAACCTAAAGTCCCCAATTGCTTCCATGTCTACTAATTGTCTATCACCCACAAAGATGTATCTTTCACCATCACTTGGCTTTCGGTACCTCAGGCAACCCTGCATAGAAACACCTATGTGAGTAGTAGCATCAGAGTCTAACCGCCAATTATTTCTAGGTACTAAAGCTAAATTAACCTCAGAACAGACCAAAGTAAGGAACATACCCTTCTTAACAAGCCAGACGTGATATTTGGTACAATCCTTCTTTATGTGTCCAACCTTGTTATAAAAGAAACAACATTGATTAACCTTATGTTATTTCTTTTGAACTGGACCATTAGCAACTTCATTATCAGTCTTTCTTTTCTTGCCCTTATCTTTAGATGCATAGGTCAAATGAGCACTTTCAGTCTTATCTTGCTTCAACCTGACTTCTTTTTGCACACAGTATAACTGACCTTAAATTGATTAAATTGTGCAGAAAGAGACAGTAGAACCAGATGCACCAGTAACTCATCACATAGATCAAGTTTAACTGCCTTAAGTTTTGAAGCAATATGAGATATCTCCATGATGTACTCCCTGATATTTCCTTTACCCTTATACTTCATCAAAATCAAGCGAGCCAAAAGCATGCTTATTTCTACCGTATCATTTTTAGCAAAACGTTTCTCAATTTCGGCAAGAAAATCTTTGGCTTTAGTAATCCATTCGGATTCTATACCCCTGAAGGTTTTCGGAATGCTACGTTTAATGGTCATTAGGCTCATGCGATTTGAATGCTTCCACTTGTCATACTCCTTCTTTGCATCAGGAGTGCTATCCATAGTGAGAAGTTGAGGTTGTTCAGTTTTTAATATAAGGTCTAGATCTATGCAGCCAAGAACAATTAGAATGTTCTCTTTCTAAACCTTAAAATTTGTCCCATTAAGCATGAGAATTGGATTGATGTTAGCAAAAATTGGTACAGTAGATGTATTAGCTAAAATAAACAAAAGAAATTCATATTATTAACTATAATCAGTAATTAATAAATCTCAAATAATGGCAGATCCTATCTCAAGATATCTAACACAACATTAATATAAAGTCTTTGGATAATAATATTAATTATAAGTGATACCTTGTTACAATGATCCAACCCTGATAATAACACATATCAAATAATAAAAATATCTTTGGATTTATTCATTATTCATATGTAAACCTTATAATTGTCACGTGCTTATCAGTGTAGATGTGTATGCAATCTAAATAAATATTAACCTTCCTTTGGGCCGATTAAATATTTACACGAAAACATACCACAAACATCAAACATTCCTCATGAACAATTTACATAAGAGAGGTTACTTTGGCAACATCTTGTTTCAATTAATCATTTAGAATGAGAGACAAACTTAATACCTTATTGTCATATTATTTGAATTAAATAATTAATTAACTATCAATTTAATTCAAATTAAACAATTTTAATTCAAATTAAAAAAGAATTTCCACAACTTGATAAAGGGCCCATAAGTTTTTCTATTTAATTAAGCTTAAAAAAGGGCCATAACTTAATGGAGCCGATAACTTAATTAATAAGAAAAACTTCCATAACTTAATAAGGCCCACAACTTAATAAATTATTTGAGCAATTCAAATAACCCATACTTTAATTAGTTACAGGCCCAAAATAAAAACTTAAGTGGGCTTTGGCCTGCATGCCTAACAAAACCGACGAAGCTCATCTTCAGCTTTTAGCCGACAAGGCTCGCCTGCAATTCCTAATTCGAGCTCGCTTGCTACTATGTTGAAGAAGCTCGCCTGAATCAAAAACTCAAGCTCGCCTAACTTGATCTTCGAGCTCGCCTGCAGAGTTCCTAACGAGGTTCGCCTGAATTGATCTTCGAGTTCGCCTGAATAATGCTCGAGCTCGCCTGAATAGGCTCAAGCTCGCCTGTAGCTATACCAACGAAGTTCGCCTGCTGAGGTAGCCGACGTAGCTCGCCTGCAACTGGGCTTTGAGCTCACCTGCTGAGGTAGCCGACGAGGCTCACCTGAATGAGCTTAGAGCTGGCCTGAGTGAAGACTCGCCTGAGTTAGACTCGCCTGTGGTTTTGCCGACGAAGCTCACCTGCTGACATAGCAGACGAAGTTCGCCTGCAACCTAATCGAGGCTCGCCTAAATTCAGGTAACCTCATGTGCCCTAATTCCTGCACCCCTTAGGATTTCGTTCCTGATGGTCGCTGCCGCTTAAGCTCCTGAACCCTAGGGTTTCTTGATTGCCTCCGCCGCTGTCTTCACTTAACAATGGGGCCGCCAGCCACCAGATCACCGGCGAAGAGACCAGCGACCGACGGCCAAACAATACAATTGCACATGATCTGGATCAAGAATTTGATCCAGATTGAACCAAAAGAGAGTTTGAACAAAAACATGCACGATACAGTGCAAACGTGCAACAGGTCTTCATAAAACAAAATTAAGATCAAAACCCTAATTTCTTCATCTTAAACTTAGATCCCTAAGAATTAATCATGGTGGCTCTGATACCACTTGTTATCCTTATTCGATCTTAATAATACAATATAATTAAGAAAACCATGATTAATTCAAAGAGGAGATTAACAAGAAGAACTAGCAGAAGTATACCTGAATCCATGAAGAAATTCTGAATTAGGGTTTTAGATCTTCTAATCTAAAGGGTCTCTCCTTTTGTTTCTCTCTAGATGGGGATTAAGAAATCAGAGAACGTCACTCTTAGATTAGGGACCATAACCCATTTATATAGATATTGCTATTTTCTAATTTGGCCCCTCATCAAATTAGACTTGCAATCTGGTATCTAAACAATTAGCACATGACATATTTAGATATCGATTAACCCAATTAATTGATTGATCACTTTATGCGGGTTAACTTTAAAGATAGCATTACATAATAATTTAACATATGTGCCCTTAATTAGATTTAATCCAACAGAAATAAAATCTGGATTTTTAGTGCGGCCATTTTTATCAGATGTTCTCTCTTTCTTTTGAATTTCTAAATTTCAGATATGGCTTTTAATATCAAAACTGTAAAATAATCAATATTGGTCTTACTGCTCATCTTTAGATCTTCTTTCTCACTTCATTTGCTAGGAATATAAACCTAGACATCAACTGTTAAAATTGGATTTCTTTTTCCCCGGTTTGGATGGTGATGTCGATCCGAGGATGAAAGGAAATGGAGGAGCCGACATCCATTGTTGGAGACAGGAAGCAATGGCAAAAATTGATGATTTATCCAACGGATCTGTTCATTTAAGTCCTGCTTTATTTGGGAAATGCCCATTCTTCTTTGAATTACTGGAGTTTTCTTAGTTTGCTATCTCAATAATCTTTGTCCAATTTCCTTGGCAAGACAAAAGTTGTCAATCTTACTGTAGGCGTCAAAAATTGCCGATAGGTCCCCACAAACAGCTCAGTG
>BQKN01000487.1:202439-214644 GCA_022839385.1 Asparagus kiusianus | reverse complement strand
CCTTAAATATAATATTTTTTATTATTTGAGGATTTGATATTCTAAAATTTGTTTTGAAACAAACGGGTTTTATGGAATTTTAAAACAAAGAAAAACCACTTTTTGATCTTAGAATTTGAAATCACACCTAAATGTCCAAATTTTTTGGCAACAAACACCCCTTACTGTTGTATGTGATCGTACAATTTTTGCTTTTTTTGTCATATTCAGGATTTGTTTTTTCATTGTGGGGCCAGCACTGGATAAGGTGGGCTACGTTTGGATGCGATTATACCGGTGAAGAGAGTTGGGGGTTTAGGTGGCATATGAGTCACGTGAACACCCACGTGAAATTTCCGAATGCAGCACCTTTGGGTTGAATTATTGGGGCCACTTTTGGGCGTGCGGCTACATAACCTGTAGTGGACGGTTCTCCACCAAAAAATAACAGGAAAGACTAAATTTTACAAAAATCCCCACTGCTTTTGGGCCTTTACAACTTAACCCTCACAAAAGTTGGCAGTAGGCCTACTAAATTGCACTGGTGAAAATATGCTTCTGCATAATTATATCATTCATGTGAAAATTGAACTTAATGCCTTTTAAGTGGTTTTTTGGGGGGAAATTAAAAAGTTGAAGATATGTTGTAATAACAAGTAAACGGAAGGGTTTTTATTTTTACTAGGCAAGATGCACGTGCATTATGCATGGTTAAATATCATGATAGTTTGGTTTATTTCTTTACTCAATGATGTAATATTGGTCGTGAAATTATTTCTTTTAAATCTCTACTTGAGCATGTAATATTGTATGTGAACTTTCTTTTATGTTTACATACCTTCAACTTTTGTTTTATATCTCGTTGTGATCATAAACAGAGAACAGTGTAAGCAACAAATGATCCAAAAAGATTAGTCGCTCGTATAGCAAATACTTGTTTAATGCCTCAAATGTAATAATAACAGATGACATAAAACTCTTATGAAGTAAAAAAGGAAAGAGAAAAAGATCTTCTATGTTAATCCTTAATGGCTATAGAATAAGAAAATTTGTCAACATTTACGAAAATTTTATCCTTAAGCTTGCAAAAGATAACCACATTTAATTATTAGGTTGCTCAATTCTTATTCATCAAATCATTGAAATAACAATTACATCCTCAGTTCTTAAGTTATTTTGCTATTAGCTCCTCCAATCAAAAGTAAAAAAAGAGGGAAATTCCCTCAAATTACTAACTATGTTATTGATTTAAAGAACAACTTTCAAAATAACTTAAGAATTGAGTTACCTAGTAGTAATTCCCATGATTTGATGGACTAATTTCAATATATGAAAGATTTAAGGGATTATACAAAAAAAATTTTAATCAATCAATTGTTGTTGATACATTAATTAATTCCATAATTTTGCATCAATCAATTGATTAATAGTTCCATGGCAATGCATATTATGTTTACAACGCTTAAGCCCTTTTAATTTCTTTCTACTCTTTAGTTATCAATCAATTCTAATTAGATCAATGTTATATTAATTAGTTTTAAATTGAGAGATCAGCTTTAATTCGTAAGTTTAATTTTGACTTAATTGCTTTAGTTAATAACCAATTATAATTAGAATAGAAATGTTAACATTGAAAAGGATTAGGGTTAAAGCTGACTAATGAAAGTTTTTTCAGAACTCTCACTTTTAAGGGATATATATGATTTTTATTTTTATTTTTTTAGAGTTGTGGGGGTTATCTAACAGTCGAGCGGGTTTTCTAAAATTTAGCTTAATTAAAATTTGAGAGTTGTGGGGGATATCTGACAGTTGAGGGGGTTTTCACAAATTTAGCCCAATTAAAAGGATAAAATGTTATTAATACATCATTACTTTTTTTACCTTCTAGTTTTAGGAGTAAGTGGTTATAAACATTGTATTCCCTTTGATGCATATCAATCCATTTTTTACCTGTGAAAAGGCGATTCTTCACATTGTTAACCACGCTTCACTTTGCCAAACACTCATTTTAAGTCAATAGAAAGAAGAAAAAAAAAGGGTTAATCCGAGTTTTAATTTGGTTTACATGCATTACCCATACACAAAAAAGTTGCATAGATAACGTCCTTGTCGAATCTCTTAGTCTCAATCTCCAACTCAATAACGTACAAATTGTACATTATAGACTCAACAAAAGTTGACAACCGAACTTTAGAAATTTAATATATCGTGACGCAATGTGGTTTCTTGTAGGGGATTTCTCCCTTGTTTTGTCCCCTCAAGTTCCCCACACAATAAAACTCAATGATTCACACTTCAAACTTCAAAGTATATAATTGCCCCTCGCTTTCAATTATTAGAGAGTTGCTGAGATGCATTACATGGTATGCTATATTGGGTAAGCTAACACTATTAAATAAAAACTCCTTTGGTATTATATATCTACTCTTAAGAGGGATTTTGCTTCTTCTTCGTCTTGACTAGACCATAGAAATCATTGTTCTCATATGATGGAACACTTATTATTGGGTTATCTTCTATAGAAAACCACAAAAAGCCCTGATGGTTATATATATGAATAGGGGTGAGCGTAGTTCGGTACCAACCAATTAAACTGATCGAATATATTAATTTTCGCGGTTCGGATTGGTTTTAGAATAACTTCAGTTTGATTCTTAAAATATTTAAAATCAAAATAATTGAATTGACTACTCAGCACCATTGCCTAAAATTCATGCATATTCAAGGCGAATATGTAAGTTATACTAATATTTTCTATGTTTTAATTATTAAATGTTTAATTTTAGTTTGTAAAGTTGTTGATTTGATAAGTTTTCTCTTCGGTTTGGAACATGAGATGAATAGAAGGTCTGATGGAGTAATATTTTTATCTTTTAGCTAAAAATTCTCTAATTTCACGTCTACAATCAAACTGAACAAATCGAATCGAACTAATTTGACAAGATTCGGTTTAGCTTGATTTGATAAAAATTAATCGAAATAGACTGAACCGACTGTTTACTTACTCTTATACACTAATACATGCATGTTATGGTGCCACTCACAATAAAATAAAAATTAAACACAAAGACTATGCATGTTATGTTGCCTCAGTGAGGGGTTATATTTGTGGACGCGAGGAATGAGAAACTACACGTCTATCTGACATGATAGTGGATTATAGGGATGTCTATCCGGGCTGGTCTGGCCCGGGAAACCGGGCCCAGCCCGGGTAAAAACCGAAGCCCTGGCCCGGGTGACCCGAGCCCGGGCCTGAGCGGGCCGGGCTCCGGCCCGGTTTTTTTCTTATTTTTTATTTTTTTTATTTTTTTAAAAACAATAAATTATGAAATATACATAAAAATCATAGAAAATGATATAAATTTTTTTAATAACTCGAGATGACATAAATTACAAGTACAAAAAATTATAAAAATAAAAGATGATAAAAATAATTTCTTTATTAATAATCAGTAAATCCTTTACAATTATAAATTTATTTCGAAATTCGTCGCATCACAATAGATGAGTAAATCCCAACTAGGTTGACACCTACTCACCCATATCACTATCATTTGTAACTTTTTTCGAAATAATTCATTACAAATTTAAAGCTAAGAAATAAAAATTATAATTTGATGAATATTATCTAATCTTTATATCTATCTGCTAGTCCCAACTCTTCAAATTTATCTTTAATTATAGCAATCCGATCGATGCCTTGTGTTCGCTTCCCGTACCTCCACCAATCTTGTAAGCACATCACCGCTTGTACATTACACGGATCTAAGCATGTCCTGTGGTCGTCGATCAAACGTCCGGCTGTGCTGAAGGCGGATTCCGAAGCTACCATCGAAACCTGCACTGATAGTAAGTCACGAACCATGGTGAAAAGTATAGGATATGAAACCGATCCATATACTCTCTACCATTGCAAAATATCTAAAGAATTTCCTTGACATTTAACTAAGAAAGCAGAAAAATATTCATCTAATTCAGAAACCTCTAATCCTGAACCAATTTCAGATCCACTAGTTAGTTCAGCTACCATTGCATACCTATTAAAACTCACACTTTTACATCGACCTGCGCTCGAAGCCGAAGCCGTTGAAGCTGTAGACTGTTGTGCAGCTACATCATGTCTAGCTGCGGACTCAACATATAATGTTTGAAAATAATTTCTAATAGATAAATGATGAGAAGTAGCAGTAAGGGTGGAACCATCATCTAAGTCTATAATCTGTCTACCATACAATGATTGTAACAAACTTCGAAGACCAATATCCTTCAAACATGGATCAATAAGAACCCCCAAATCAAAAATATGAGGAATAGGCCTAAAATACTTATTAAATTTGCTCTCCATTTGAAAAATTATATTTCTAAAAATATCATCCATACGATATTTGGCAAAAAAATTAAATATTTAAAATTTGTAAATGATGCGACATAATTATGTACCAAAATTGCAAGTACACAATTGATCAAGTTATAGTATAAAAAGTTATCGATCCCACGAGGAATGTGATTTAAGAGATTATTAGAATTGGTTCTTATATTGTATGCGTGACAAGATAGGATTAAAGAATAAGTGTGAGAGTTATGATGAGTGAGAGTGATTGTTGTGAATATATGCAAGTAACAATAAATTGAATTTTAGAGAAAAGAAATAAGAATCAAAGAATAAATGAAATCACAAGGTAAAAAAGAAGAATGAAAGAAATAAAATCAAGAATGAAAAGAAAATTCAAGAAAATCAAGATGGAGGTTTCAATTTAAGATATGAGAAATCTAGAATTTAATCCACTAACTAATCTTAATTACAAAATACAAACTATTTCCTTTTTATCATATTTCAATTTAGATTTATTAAGCATAGACTATCAAACCATTTAAGGAAAGTATAACCTATCAAATTATCATCTAAGTCAAAATTACTATTCATGATAAGAACAACAACAAGATAGTAATCCTAGAATTTATAAGCATAATATATCAAACCATTTAAGATAAGCATAGATTATCAAATTCCTCTTCTACCGATTAGTTTTCTAGTTTATTATCCTAAACATGAATATTTTTAGTGCAAGAGAATAGTCCATACAAGATAAAGAAAATTAGATTAGTTTCATACAATTCTAAGATTCCTATATGAATTAATTTCACATCTTAAAAAATAAAAATAAGAAGAAAAAGAACTAATTACAAAAATAAAAAGAAAAGAAAAATGTAAACTATGAACAAGAATTAAATCTAACTACAGAGAATTAAAATCTAAACTACAAAATAAATTACAAAAATTAAATATAAAAAAATAAATCTACTCTATAAATTAAAGTGCAAAAAGAAATAAAAAGATAAAAAAATAAATCTACACTACAAGCATGAATGTAAATCTAACTAATAAGCAATAATAAAGAAATTACTAAAAAGAAATAAAAGAGAAAAATAAAAAAAATAAAAACCTTCAAATTGCTCTTCATCTCCATCCTCATCATTCAACAAAGAGGAAAAAAGACAATTTTAAAGTGGAGAAAAAATTATTATTATTATTATTTACAACAAAGTTATAATTTTTGGAAGGCATTCTCAATTAAGAGTAGCCCTCCTCTCCAAATGGAGTTACAAAATTTTTCACACCTCCAACCCCTCACTCTCTACCCCTATTTATAGTAAATATCAGTGAATGAGAGCCATTGGATTGAAATCTTATCCAAAAATAACAAATTTTAGTCTTAGATCTATAACAAACTGTATGATGGTATCGATGCCGGCATCGATACGGGTATCGATGCCGGCATCGATACGGGTATCGATGCCGGCATCGATACCCAGCCTTCTCTTGTTGCTGTCCGAGCTTCTCTCTTTCTTTGGGCTTGGACTTTTTGATTTGGTTTTTTACTTTGGTTTTTTGAATTCCCATTGGGCTTTTCTTCATTTCTTCATGCTTTATTGTTTTCATTTTGGGCTTTTGGATAAATTAACAATTTGATTTTCCAATGGGCTTCTTCTTCATTTCTTCTTGGGGTTTTGATGAGAGATGAGATTTTGAGCTCTTATTCTTCATTAACCTATAATTTAAGATAAAAGTAATTATTAGTGGTATATTTATTCATATATAAAATAGATAATAAGGGTATAAAATTATAAAAAATTGTGATTATCAGTAAAGCAGCTAAAGTAATAGTTGGATAATAACAACTAGATAATAACATAGTAGCATCATAAAAAACTTGTAACATCTCATTTAATTTATATATAATTATCCATTCATCTTCACTTATTCCATAAGTGCTACCAGAGCTAGAACTAGAAGCATAAAAATTTATAAAATTATTTATAATTTCTTTATATTCTATTGCTACACTTAACATTGCATATGTGGAATTCCACCTATGGTCAACATCTTTTTTTTGGAATTAGTCTAGGCTTATAATTTTTTATTTTACAATATTGTTTCCATCTTTTAATTCTCATTTCAGAAGCATTATGCATATTAGCAACTGTTCTAACCTTTTCTATCATGGGTTTAATTTCAGAAAATGCACTTTAAACAATTAAATTTAAAATATGGCAGATACATCTAACATGAAAAATATCACCATGACATGGTAATGACAGAGTTGTTTTAATAAAATCAACAACTATATTGTTATTACTTACATTATCTAGTGAAAGAGAAAATATTCTTTGATCAATTTCTAGTTTTATAAGTTCTTCAATTATTATTTTTGTAATATTAATACTAGTGTGCGACTCTTCAATTGCAATAAAAGAAACAACTCTTTTAAACATTTGCCAATTTTATCAATCCAGTGTGCTGTGATACATAAATAACCAGTTTGTATTCTAGATGTCCAAATATCAGAAGTTAAAGAAAATTTACAGTTTAAATTTTTAAAATAAGAAATTATTTTTTCTTGTTCCTCCTGATAATATTTTAAAATATCACGTTGACAGGTTTGACGAGAAAATTTTATAAATGCAGAATAAAAACCATCTCTAAACAAATCTTCAAATTCGTCATCTTCTACTAATTTAAAAGGCAGGTTTTTAAGAACAATAAACCTGATTACGTATTTCCTAGCTTGGTCAGCGTCATAATTCTAACTACCGAGGGTACCAGAAGATTCTGGCATTTGTTGTATTTTTCTATATGGCGTTTGAGATGGTTGGTGCCGCTCTTATGATGAGCTTAGAAAACCTGGCCGCACAACGCATATTTTGCCTTCTGGGAGATGATCCTACCGTGTTCATCCTTGGTGACGTCTATCTTCTCAAAAAAAATTTTACACATTGGATCTCGGTCTTTTAGGAGCTCTTGGTGCAGTAGATTCGTCGCTACCAGATTCAGGATTAACACCGATAGGAGGAGGAGTAGTTGTTGTAGGAGAACTCATTTCTGGATCTGTAGGAGATAAGCTGCTCTTCATAATCAGATCCAGAAGCCATTTGGTAGAAGTATTAGATAATATAAGAGATTATAAGAGAGTATAATATTGTATAAGAGAGTATTACAGAGAAGTAAAAGAGTTTTGGTGTGAGGAGAAGAAGTGAAAACCCCCCTCTATTTATAGAGGTAGCCCCCTAGGCAAATGACCAAAAAACTCTCATATTCTAGCCGTTTTTTGACAATTTTAAGGGGTAAATCGGTCAAATGGCCAAATATGACCGTTTGGCCGGTCCGGACCGGGTCGGGCCGGCATAAACGATCAAAAATGACCGGGCTAGCCCGTCCCTGCCCGGCCATATTCGGCCTACGGTCATAAATTATGACCGTTGGCGCTAGGCCGGGCCGGCCCAGCCCGATCATTTTTCCGCCAACAGTCACAAATTGTGACCGTTAGCACCGGGTCGGATCGGGCCGGCCAGGCCCTGCCTGATTTTTTTCATCAACAGTCACCTCAGAGTGACCGTTGTTGCCTGGGCTGGGCTCGGACCCAGGCCGCCCAGCCCGGCCCGGCGTCGGGCCCGGTTTCGGACCGGGCGACTTTGCACCGACCCGGGCCCGGGTTTGGCCCGGGTTTCCGGGCCGACCCCGCCGGGGTCACCGGGAGCTTTTTGGACACCCCTAAATGGATATAATTAAAATTTGATAGCTTCAATGTGAAGAGAAAAGCTATAGTGGATAACATCCAAAATCTTTATTGAGGTTTTATCTGAAGCAGTTACGTGGCTTTAGTTTAGACCCGTCCAAACGAGCCAGGCCGAGCAAAACCCATGGCCTGAGCCCGAGTGGGCCGGGCACCGGGATGTCCCAATCATTTTCTTTTTTCCTTTTTTTTTGCTTAAAATGTTATTTTTTTTAAAAATTCAAGAGTAAATAATAATAAATTAAGTGAAATTAAAAAAAATCAATCATATTATTAATCACTTGTAATTATATAATTTACAAATATAAAAAATCATAGAAATTAAAATAATAAAAATATTTTCTTTATTAATAATCAGTTAATCACTAACAATTACATAATTTATTTTGGAATTTGTCGTATCACAATAGATGAATATATCCCAACTAGGTTGTCACCTATTCATCTATATTTGTAATTCTTTCTAAAATAGTTTATCACAAATTTTCAGCTAAGAAATAAAAATTACAAACTAATGAATAATTTTTACTATTTATCTCTATCTCCTATTCCCAACTCTTCAAGTTTATCTTCAATACTAGCCATCTGATTGATGCCTTGAGTTCTCTTCTCGTACCTCCACCAATCTTATAGGCACATTACACATGTATGGTAAACGGATCTAACGATGTCCTATGATCGTCAATCAGACGTGATGTGCTGAAGACGAATTTTGAAGCTATCTTGGAAACCTGCACTGTTAGTAAGTCACGAGTCATGACGAAAATATAGGATATGAAACTGTTTATATACTCTCCACCATTGCAAAATATCAAAACTATTATTTTGACTTTTAACCAAAGATGCAGTTAAATATTGTTCAATTTTAAAAACTTTCATTGATGATCTAGATCCAGATCCACCAGTTAGCTGAGCTATCAATAATTCCCTATTAAAACTCTTACCTTTGCCCCGACTTGAACTCGTAGAAGCAGAAGTTGTATGCTACTGTGTACTTACACCATATCTAGCTGCATACTCATCATATAATCTTTAAAAATAAGTTCTAATAGTATTATGATGAGCAATAGTAGTAATAGTTTGACCATCATCAGTGTCTATTATCATGTAACTATACAAAGAATTTAACAAATTTCGAAGGCCAACATCCTTCAAACATAGATCAATAAGAAACCCCAAACCAAAAATAATAGGAATATGCCCTAAATTCTTATTAAATTTACTTTCCATTTGAAAAATTATAATTCCAAAATAATTATCCATACGATAATTATTAAAAAAGTTTGAATATTTAAAACTTGTAAAGCAGCTTGAATAATAGTTGGATAATAACAACCAGATAATAATATAGTAGCATCATAAAAAACTTGTAACATCTCTTTTACACTATATATGACTAATCATTCATCCTCACTTATTCCATACGTATTAACAGAGCTAGAGCTAGAAGTATAGAAATAATAAAATCATTTATAATTTTTTATACACTCTATTGCTACATTTAACATTACATAGGTAGAATTCCACCTATGGTCAACATCTTTTAGAATTAATCCGGGTTTAAAAAAATTTACACAATTATTTCCATCTTTTAAGTCTTTGTGCAGAAGCATTATGAGCATAAGTTATTATCCTAACCTTTTCTATCATGGATTTAATTTCACCAAATGTATTTTGAACAATTAAATTTAAAATATGATACGTACATATAATATGAAAAATATCACCATGATATGGTAATAGCAAAGATGATTTGATATGATCAACAACTACATTATTATTACTTGCATTATTGAGTGAAAGAGAAAATATTTTTTCTGGAATTTCTAATTTTATAAGTTCTTTTATTATTAAATTTGTAATATTAATACCACTATGTGAATCTTTAAATGCAATAAAAAAATAATTCTTTTAAATATTTGCTAATTATCATCAATCTAGTGTGTTGTGATACATAAATAGCCGATTTGTGATTTAGATGTCCAAATATCAGAAGTTAAAGAAAATTTATAGTTTAAATTTTAAAAATAAGAAATTATTTTTGCTTGTTCTTCGTGATAATGTTTCAAAATATCACGTTGACAAGATTGACGATTTTTTTTAATACGGGATAAAAACCATCTGTAATCATATCTTTAAATTCATTATCTTCTACTAATTTAAAAGGAAGGTTTTAAGACCAATAAACCTGATGACACATTTTGTGGCTTTAATTGCATCATAGTTCCAACTACCGAGACTACCAGAGATGAGAATTGGGAGAGTAAATATTGTCGGATATCACCTTGAGGCGTTGCTTGATCTCTGTTGTGTTTTTCTAAATGGTGTTTGAGGTGGTTGGTGTCGCTTTTATGATGAGCTTGGAAAATATGGCCGCACAATGCATACTTAGCCTTCTGGGTGAGAAGCCTACCATGTTGATCCCTGATGACTTCTCTCTTTTTGAAGAATTTTACACATCGGATTTCGGCCTTTTAGGAGCTCTAGTTACAGAATCAACGCCATCGGATTCATGATCAACATCGGTAGGGGGGAGTAACTGTAGCTCTTGTAGTAGTAGTAGGAGTATTAGAACTCGTTTTAACATCTGGAGTTGGGATTTGCCCTTCATAATCAGAGGAGGAAGTCATTTGATTGAAGAATTAGAGAGCAAAAGCGAGAATAAGAAAGTACTAGAGAGTATTAGGGAGTATTAGAGAGAAGTAGATGAGTTTTGGATGAGAAAACCAAATAAAAACTCCCTCTATTTATAGATGCAACCTCCTAGCCAAATGACCAAAATACCCTCAAATTTTGACCGTTTTAAACTGTTTTTGGGGGTATTTTGGTCAAAAGCGCAAAAATGGCGGTTATGACCGTTCGGACCGTGCCGGGTCTGGGTCGGCCAAGCCCGATCGGCCCGGTCAATTGTTTGACCCCGGGGCCGGGCCGTTCCGGCCCATCCTGTTTCCCCGCCGAGTCCGGTAGGCACCGGCGAAGTGGCCCGGGCCCGGATTTTCAAGCCATGCCCGGGGCCGATCTGGGCTTGGGCCCAGCCGGGTTCGGTCCGGACACTGGGGCAAGCCTAAGCCTTGGGCCCAAATGGACTGGCCTACTTTAGTTAGGTATGTTCATGTGTAATTCAAGTAAAGAACAGTATTGGAACCAAACATAGCTAACCCTTTACCTGCCAAATGCAGCAGATGAGGTCAGCTTAGCATGGGCGACCAGTGAGCCCGTTAGAAGAGTTGTGTTGTCGGTCCATTTCTGGGTAAATTAACACAACCACCTCAAGTTTTAACTCATTTTCACCTTACCCCCTAACTTTTAAAAATATCACTCAACTCCCCTAACTTGTGGGGTTTTCGCGAAACTCCATAAGTTCTGAACTTTTTCAGACACCCCTCAAAACTGCATAACCCCAAATATACGTCCGAGGTTAGGCGAATCTTACAAAACTCACAATTTTTCGTTTGACGAGTATGTCGATAAAGTTTAAAACCGATGGGGTTTTGTAAAAACCAGGTAAAAAAGTCAAGGAGATAATTTGTTTAGAAAAATAAGCCAAAAGTGTGGGTTTTGAAAAATTTACCATTTATTTTATTTTATTTCTCCTTATTTGTTTTACAACCAAGGATAGTGGGCGTATGGGTGCTTGTCTGACAGAAGCAGCATTTGTTTAGATGGGGGGGATGAGGTGGGTGTTGTCATCACCAAGTTGAGGAATAAAACAACAAAATTTGACACCAAACTTGAATTTGATAGACATCCATTCTATGCACACAAGGTCAAAGTCAGGGGGTTTATGAGTCGAATGAGTAGTCTCCACTTGAAATGATAGGCTACATATTTGTTAGTGTTAGAAAGTTTTTTTTTTTCTCAACAATCATAATTGTCTAGAGCACCTTTATCTCCTACAAAGTTCGCTTATAATTAGCCCATCTAAAGAATATTTTTGTACGAATATTAATTAAGATGGGCCATCTTAGGAAATTTCGAAGCTAGCCCAACCACTACAAGGTCTCTCCTTAATTGGGCCTGACTTGAATCCAGTGACCTCTCTCTTTGACTCCACCGGACACTATTTTAGAAAAGTTGATAAATAATAGCCAGTCTCAATATTTATAATTTCTAATTATATTCATCATTTCTTATTACTTCTTCACTTATTATTA
>BQKN01000487.1:155411-192439 GCA_022839385.1 Asparagus kiusianus | reverse complement strand
AAAAAACTGATTCTGGTCAGTCGATCAGCAGGGCTTGTTCGGTCGACTGAAAACTGACATATGAGATTTCCAAAAACTAAGTTACAGAAATTTGATTTTTAAACACCATTTAAAAATATAAAATAAATTCTAAAAAATGTAAAACTTTGGAAAATATTTATAAACATGAAAATGAACATGTTACAAAAAGAAATTTTCAAATTGCACTTCCCAATTATGAAAATTCATCATTTTGCAAAATCGGTTGTAGGCGTCAAAAATTACATGTAGGTCCCCGCACGCGGCTCAAGATAGAGAGAAGATGATGAACATCACTATTCGAGTCAAAGAAGCTCATTTGACGATGACAAACACATGAGGTGAGTCGATGGACCATGCGAAACAATGGAATTTCGAAACAATGGAAACACGAATAGATCGGGAGCTGTACGTAGCTTACGAAAGACGAACTGCCCCTCGTGTCACATTCATTACACATATGATTCAATCATGGGAGCTTATAGATCTCCTTGTCGGTTTTTCGATGAATTTTGAATCACGTGATTCCGAGTTCGGATGACGAAAATACAGCAGAAATAGATGTAATTCTCAAAGCCAAACCTCGGCGAGACACCAAGAGGTGTCTCGGCCAAAGGTTGGCCGAGACACCAAGAGGTGTCTCGGCCCAAGGTTGGTCGAGACACCCACGAGTGTCCGCAGACCCAAAAATGTTGTTTTTAGCTATTTTGAGCTATTTTTCGACCATTAACCGTCTGGATTCGCTCCAACTAATAAAATATCATTCATGAATGTGGTTAAGTGGTTACAATTGAGGATAAAGGGAATCGGTCGTTCTTATCCGAAAACAGGGACCCCGAAGCCTATAAATACAGCCCCAGAGCCTTTATTTTTTCAGATCTAGAATTCTCTAGTGTCGGCGAAGCTCTGCTGAATTGAGAACTGAAGAGCCACGAATTCAGAGAGGAGGAGGAGACTTTAGTGAATTCTTCAGCATAAAGAAGAGGAGTTCGTCATATCTACAGTCCGGTTCTTTGCCTTGAGATTGCCCCGTTGCGGTAATCTCGAGAAGAGTAATTATCTTGCTGTTACCAAGATAATTGCTTCGGTTTTATGATTCCTTCGCGAATCAACGAAGCTCCAGATCTGATCCGGTTGTTTGGTGGTCCACAGATATGAACATTCCCGTCACAGGCCAAGATCCTATGCAAGCAGCGGGCGGTAAACATCTGTTGTGCTGTTTGACAAGAGTTGTACTTTTTTGTTTTCATTGTGTAAAGGTCTTATAAAAAGACTAACTTTTGTTTTCATTGTAACGTTTGAAGTTGTAATGAACACAGCAATGAACACATCGTCTTTCTCTCCAAACAAGCTGACGACCACAGTGGGAGCCAACAGTCTCGTCACTGAGGCTATCGTGCCACAGCCGATGATCAAGATCCCCGTGGCTGAAGATGTAGAATACGATTTCGACCAACAGAAGTTCGAGAAGTACGTCTCCTCCTCCTCCCCCTCCAGGTCCGCCTCTCCTCGCAAGCGTAGGAAGGTCTCCTCCTCCCGAAAGATCCGCAGGTCTTCAGATCTGAGGACTCAAGAAGGTGATCTCCCCGCTATCACTGCTACAGATGCACCTAGCAACGATCCGCAGGCGTCCAATGAAGCTAGATCTGTAGATCTGAACTCCTCTTTCGATTAAGGAGTCGACTACTAAAGACGCGTCAACTCTATCAAAGAGAGCACGTCAAAGGTAACGCCAACGCCTCGCGCGCTAATTCGCCAAGGTTTTAGATCAAGAGGACAGACTCCGTTACCAAGCGGATCTGGAGTTCAGAAAGTGCAAAGTGTTAGACCCTAGAGGGGGGTGATTAGGATCTTATGCTAATCTAATCCGATTATATGCCAATTAAAACTAATTAATAAGTTATCCTAGCAAGTATGAAATACAAAAAGATATATAAGTTAGGATAAGCAATATGAACAATGAGATATATCCTAGCAATGAGATATACTATGGGATATATGTAAGGATATACAAATTAATACAAGGGTGAAATAAACATAAACAAGATAGTGGGTAAAGAAAATAATGAGACAATGGCGATATGAGCAATGAGCACAAATAAGAATAAACGCCAAAGCACACTCAAACACAATCAAATGATCACGGAGTTCGGACCTTCCGTCCTACGTCTCTGCTCCCTACTCCCGGGGAAAAATCCACTATCATAATCCGGTTTAGAAGCCGGAACTTCTACACACTCGGTTTTCTAGCTAACCGAAAACTCTACAACTCACACTCTTGCAAACCCACTCTACACCCGCACAAGTGTTGGACCTAGCCGTGTCTCCCTCAAGTGCTCGGTTACAACCTCTCCCTAGGTTCGTCAACCGACGCTACTCCTCTTGGGACGATACCCGACTCTCACCACACACTCCTCTCGGTGTACAAGTGTATTACAAAGTGATCTCACGATTATGCACAATACAAAGAATGATTGTTCTCTAATATGGATGAGAACACAATAAAAGCTCACACTCAATTGTTACAACTCTCACCAACCCAAATATACTATGTATGTAAATACAATAAGCTCAAGTGTGTGTGTGTGTGTGTGTGTGTGTAAACAATGAGTAAATCAAAATCAAATTAAACTTAATACAAATGCTAGCTTATGTAAATGTAAATCAAACGTATAAATAGCTAGATATGAGTTTAGATATTCTTCTCTGAATAACAAGATGGAGAGATGGATTAAAAGAAAGCTCAAACAATATAGATGATCTCCTCCACTTGTGAACCAACTAAAAACAGCTTTAAACCAAACTTAAACCCCTGTTAAAACTTTTTTAAACTTGTTTAAAACATCCCATTGGTTACTGAAATAGAAGGGGGTTTGGGGGTTTATATAGGAAGAAAAAACAACAGCAAAACCCCAAAATAAAATAACAAAAATCTCAGAAAATCAGGAATACGATTCTGTACAAAAAGAGCCGTCGACCGCGACGGTCGACCGCGACGGTCGACCGCGAGCAACAAAAACAACAGGAAAAGCTCCAGAGACTTCGACGGTCGACCGTGGCGGTCGACCGTGGGAAATCTCGAGCTCACGATCAACCACCGTGGTCGACTGTGAAAGTCACTACTGCCCATTGATAAAAGAACTCAGGCGTGGTCGACCGTGGCGGTCGACCGTGAACTGATATATGAAATTCTAGGTTTTGAAAACAGTTTGCTGATTTTAAAACACCGTTTAAAAATATCAAATAAATTCAAAAAAATATAAAACTTTGGGGAATGATTGTAGACATGATAATAAACATGCTACAACGACTGGTTTTCAAAAAAACTTCTCAAATGAAAAATATTATCATTTTACAAAATAGGCCAAAACATGAAAATGTAAACATGTAAATTTTGACATTTTGGCTAAACCATGTTTTATAACTTTGCACAATGATTATGTAGACTTAATAAAATATGTATATGATTATTGTTAAGTCCAAAAACTAAGAATATAATATTTTTACAAATACAATAGAAAATGAAACATATGAGTATGTATATGAAAATATATTTGTTTCATATCTAAGTAGTTAAACCAAATCACAATAATAAATATGAAAAATGTAATTTCATATTTGTAAACATGAAAACCCAAAACCATGCATGTATATATAACTATATATACATAGAAACCAAATACGTGTGTGTATATGATATTGAGCTTAAGGTACGTAACACATATAATATAATACCTAAACTAAGTTACCCAAGCTAGATCTTGATCTTCAATAAGCTCGACTTGGTACACTTGGATGAAGCTTGTAATTGGATCTTTAACTTGATAGCAATGCTTCACCTACTATTCCGCCAACCTCCATTAGATATTATCGTTGAAGCGCAATCCATCCATCCTCCAACATATTGTTTGTCTACAATAAGTAACAAAATACAAATACTAGACAAACAATATTAGATGTAAATTGTTTGTTAAATCATCATCAAAACAAGAAGGCTAACAAAAAGTGGCTAAGCCATCTCCACAAAAAGCTTCGCGAACCTCCTCCCAACTACCTACTAATGAATGGGTTCGTGTCAACGGAACCATTCCACTCTTGAGGAGCACATTCAGAAGCGTCACGCACTTCTTGCGCATGCCCAGATCCTTGTGCGAAAAGCACAAGAAATGCAAAAGGAAGAGGTGGTTAAGAGATCGCCGAGATCCAAACAAATTTGGATGTCAAAGGCTAAATCAACGCCTAAGGTAAAAGCAAGCAACGTTGCTCCCCAGCCTTTGTCAACTTCGGATTCCGCTCCTTCTGCAATCACACCTTTAGTGAAACCCTATGGCGACATGGACCTCTCTAAATTTAGAATTCTGTTGAAGGGTCGCCTGAGTCCTTTACACGAAGATCAAGGCAAAATGCCTATTAATGAACGGTTAGGACCGTTGAAGGAACCCCAAGCAACCATCCAGACCGGGGGTCGTACACGACATCCTAACAAGTTGATTCCCGTAACTACCCACGTGGAGATGCTTGCACAAAACCAAGAGCCCGTTAAAATTTCGTTCTCACACGAGTGTGATTCCAAATGTGTGACTCCTGCTAAAGCGAATAAAGCGCTACCTATTCAGAAGAAGATGCGTCGAATAGACGATAATGTTCCATCCAAGGAATCAAACCAACAGCCGATAGGTTGCTCTGACTGCAACGTCGATGAGTTGTATTATCGGGCTGGGGGTATGGATAAATCTCGAAAGAGAAGTACCCGGGAAGCGGACTCTCACTGTCCGTGTACCAAACTTATCAGGGTAGTATTATCAGTGTGTAGCTACCCCAAGACCGTTCCACAGAGGGTCTTGGTATTTAAAAGGATCTCTACCAGAACGTTCAAGTCTAAGCCAATGTGTTTTTATAAAAAAAATCAGCTACGCAAGATGATGAACTCCCAAAGTTCACCATCAATATGGTCGACAAGGAGAAGTCAACGCGAAGTTTCAATCCTCGACATTTTTCAGACATATCCTAACGTATAACTCGGTTACGCGTGGGAAGTACTAGGTGCGTGGACTATCAGAGAATGAATAGCAGATTATCCTCGAAAGATGAAGCACCAGATGTGAACTCTGCCATCGCTTCTGACAATACAGTGTCCAGCATAGGATAATCCCGCAAGGCATTTATGGTCAACACCGAGCAATTGGCCAAAATCATCGAGGATGTCTTGGCTAAGCAAAAAGAGAACTTCAAGTTCGAAATGGAAATGGCTATGCTGCGAATGAGGGAAGAGCATGATCAACAGATCCGGGCCTTGTCGAATCAGATAGGTGAATCCAGTCATCACAATAATGTTAGTCAAGCAGCAAGCGATTCAGATATGGATGAACACCTTGCTGCAGATAACCCTCCCGTTGACCAAAACGCTAGGAGTAGCCCCACTGAGAATAACAATGTCGGGAGTGGTCCCGCCAATAATGACAACATTGGGGGTAACCCCATTATTCCTCCTCAAAATCGACCAAGGAAGGATATAAGTGAGGGTGAAAAGATAAAAGACCTCGAGAGCAAAGTCAACGCTCTGATGTCTACTCGAGAGGTGAAGAAGACCGGTATTCAGTGTCCTTACCCAAGAGAGTGAGATTCGATACCATATCCGACGAAGTTCAACCTGATCAACTTCACACCATTTGATGGAAATGGTTCCCCCCCTCAGCATCTAATCTACTTCAAGTCTCACTTGGGTGTGATTTCTGGGAATGAATCCCTGATGGTCCGGTCATTCGTCGGCACCCTTCGCGGAGCTACCTTCGATTGGTACCGCCATCTCAAACCTGAAAGCATCAACAGCTGGGACGACCTGGAGAACCTATTTCTCACTCACTTTTTTGATAATGATGCCCAGGTGTCAATCAGGACACTCTTCGATGAGAAACATGAATACGACGTGACGGTCGAAGACTTCGTCAAGCGCTTTAGGAATAAGACGATGAACTGTCGAGATCCGATCACAGAGGACTTCATCCTCCAAACCTGTCATAACAACTTCTCTTTGGACATGTTGGAAGTTATGAGAGTAGCACCGTTCAGCACCCGGAAAGAGTTAAAAGTACGTGGAGAGCAGGCCGAGTGCTTCCTCAGAAGGAAGAAAGCCGAGAGAAGCCAACCGATGGCTAACCCTCCAAACTCAAGCTTCATCTCCCGTGGTAAGGGGAAGGCGCCTGTGGCAGTTGTTGATATTAATCAGACGTCACAACAACAACCCCGAAGACAACAAAAGACTTTGGATTTGAGACTCCAAAAGGAGTACTCCTTCAAGGACGAAGACGTTCCAGCCATTTTCAAGTCCCTCCTCAAAAATAACAAGATCAAGTTACCATCTATCACAGATAAGGAGGAAGCTGATAATACTACAGATCCGAAGTACTGTGCGTACCATAGGAGGATCCTTCATCCTACCAAGGCTTGCTTCACTCTCAAGAATAGCATTTAAACATTGGTTGAAGCTGGCGTCATAACGCTCAATTAAGTCAAATGAAGACTCTGACAAGTATAAGAGTATAAACTGCTCCTTCCGAGACTCTGACAAGTATAAGAGTATAAACTGCTCCTTTCGATACTCCGAAGAGTATTCGAGTATAAACTGCTTCTCAATACTCCAACAGGTATACGAGTCTAAACTGTTTCCTTTCTTTCACAGGAAGTTTCTGGAAGAATATCGTATGTGATATTCTTAAGGATAACCCGACCATTCAACTGAGTACAATGTTAGACCCAGTTTCACAAAGAAAGCTCTGGGTTGATGTAATAGGAAGTTCCCGAAAGAATGTTATATGTAATATTCTTAGGGATAATCCAGTCACTACAAGAAGGTGATGAATGAGAAACTCTCACACAAACTCCGCTACGTCGGGTGCACCCAACACCCCTATTTTTAGAGTCCGGACATAGTACTCAGAATTTTAGTCTCTTGATCATTGACAATTGTCAAACCCCTTCGTGTTAAGTATTTATCACTTAACACCAGGAACTTTCTTCGAGTGATTTGTACGAATCAACACTCCCATTATAATTTATACTCCCACCCTTACTATTCATTTGATCAAACCTTTCTATAGTTAGGATCACAACCAAAGCCAAAATCTCCTCTTAATTCCTTTCATGAATGAGAGGTCCACTTTCAAATCGAATGATCAAACCTTCCTATAGTTAGGGTTATCTCAAACTCCTGCTTGGTTAAACCTTCCTACAGTTAGGGCTAAAACCACAATTCACTCTCGATAAACAAGAAATTTACCTTTAGTTCGGTAATCAAACCTTCCGATAGTTAGGATTATCCGAATCTTTTTGATTCTTGGAGTGGAGATCTCACTCTTAGTTTTACTCTTCAGATTCTCGAGGTGGAGATCCCACTTCGAGTCTCCTTTACAACTAGAGATAGAATATAAAAATCTTCCTCTTCGATTTTGGAAGAGAGAATATAAAATTCTTCCTCTCCTATTTTGGGTTCTTCTTTGCCCCAAGAGAAGACACCATCCTTCAACTCCAAAGTTCGTGCTTCACACGCGCGGGGAATTTTATCCCGAATCCTAAGAAGGGATAAGTCAAATCCTAACACGCGTTATCGGTTTAGTCTTTCACCGATTGAAGAAGACACCTGAATCCAAGTCTGGGGAAGTTTATCCCGAAGCCTAAGTAGGGATAAATCAGCGCCTAAAACACGCGTTGTCGGTTGGTCTTTGACCGTAAAAAGGACGAAAGCCCACATATTCGACATTGTGGTAGGTGGTTATTCAACTCCAAAATCCATGCTTCACAAGCACGGGGAATTTTATCTGGAATCCTAAGAAGGGATAAGTCGACGCCTAACACGCGTTGCCGGTTTAGTCTTTCACCGATTGAAGAAGACACCGGAATCTAAGTCTGGGGAAGTTTATCCCGAAGCCTAAGTAGGGATAAGTCAGCGCCTAACACGCGTTGTCGGTTAGTCTTTGACCGTAAAAAGGACGAAAGCTCACATATTCGATATTATGGCATGTTATTATTAATAACACCATAATCCGTGCCTAACACGTACGGGGAATTTTATACCGAATCTTAAGTAGGGATAAGTCAGCATCTAACACGCGTTGCTGGTTTAGTCTTTCACCGGTTAAAAAAGACACCAGAATCTTAGTCTGAGGACTTTTATCCCGAATCCTAAAAGGAATAAGTCAGCGTCTAACATGCATTGCCGGGTAGTCTATTCCCGTGAAAAAGATAAAGTCTACATATTCAATATCGTAGTACTAAAAGAGTTAACTCTTTTAGCATAACGTTATGTGCAGAACGGATTTAAACAATCTGCACGCTAGCTCGACTCAAACGGTAGTCGGTAAAGACACATCAAATCCGTTGATGGCCGAGGATTGGCCAAAAATTCTAAGTCTACGTCTAACACACGTTACCAGGTAGTCTATTCTCGTAAGAAAGACGAAGTCTACGTATTCAATATCGTAGTACTAAAAGAGCTAACTCTTTTAGCACAACGTTATGTACAGTACGGATTTAAACAATCTGCGCGCTAGCCCGACTCAAACGATAGTCGGTAAAGGCTCATCAAACCCGTTGATGGCTAAGGGTTTGCCAAAAATCATATACATATAAGAGTCATTGACGCACCAGCTTCATTAGTTGGTCTCGTGGCTTGAGGATCTAATAACTTCAGGATAAAATCCATATATATAGATGAATCAGCTTTAATAGTTGGTCCTATAGCCCCGACATTTGGGACCGCCACGCTCCAGCGCCTTAAGAGCTTAAACTATGTAAACTCTGGCAAACATACGAGTATAAACTATGTTAACGCCGGTCAACACGTTACAGCAAAAGGATAACGTCGGTGTAGACTGTCTAAAAATCACAACAGTTAGCTAATCCTCATCAAATACCGATGATAGAAGTTACAATTTGACGACTTCCAGAAGGCTATTATTTGAACAATTTTACGTAGATCGATGAATGTTACAATCCGACGACCTTCACAATAACTGATGAAAGCTCTAATTCAACAGCCTTCACAATCAACATCATGAGTTACAAATTGATGACTCTCATATTATCAAGAGCTAAATGTAAGGATTACAATCTGACGATCCTCACAAACGTTTAAAAAAAAGAGATTACAATTGACAATCTCTTCAACACGAAGGTCCCGTTTGACCATTTTAAATTCTTGAAACGGTCCTCAACTTAATGGGGCAATTAAGCCCCCATTATGGAGCTAATTAAGGGGGTAATTATACCCCTTAAACTCCTACAAATAGGAGGTTTTTACAGCAAAATAGGGGCTAGTGGCAGAGGGCTGGATGAAAATAAAAGAAAGAGAGAACAAGAGAGGAGGAGAAAAAGTCACTTTCGTGCAGTTGTGATCGACATGACGATCGGACCCTCATCCGTGGTCCGATCGATGTGAAATTTGGAGAGTAGCTACTACACTTGTTGTTCCTAATTCTGAATAGTGGAGATTGGTTTCTATCAGTTAGATTTAAAGATATGGAGGTTTTACCGAAGCTGATCGTTCCAGGAGTGCAGAGAAAAGTCACTTTTGCGCAGCAATGATTGGTGTGATGATCGGACCCTCATCCATAGTCCGATCGACCTGAAACTTGGAGAGTATCTACTACACTCATCGTTCCTAATTCTGAATGGTGGAGATTGCTTTTTATCGATTAGATTTAGAGATATGAAGGTTTTACCAAAGCTGATTGTTACAGGAGTGCAGAGAAAAGTCACTTTTGCATAGCAGTGATCGGCGTGATGATCGGACCCTCATCCATGGTCCGATCAACGTGAAACTTGGAGAGTAGATACTACACTCATCGTTACTAATTTTGAACGGTGGATCTTAGTTTCTATTGGTTGGATTTGAAGATATAGAGGTTTTACCGAACCTATAGAGGACTGGCGGAGCTTTTTTGAGATCGGCCAAAGAGAGAAAGAGATCAGCTACTCTTTTGAAATGATTGAACTTACTTTATTATCATCAACTCTTTTTAGAGTTCACCTAACTCGATCAGAGTTTTAAAACTTGCTTACCAAGTTCTTTTTAACTCTTCCAAAGAGTTTTTTAACTCGGCTAGAGTTTCAAACTTGTTCAAACAAGTTCTCTTCAACGTCCTACGGGGCTAGAATTTTTGGGAGAGATCAAACCACCAAGAGGTTCGGATAAGGAGGTTGAAGATTTGGAAAATTAGAAACCGCACAAGATTGGATTCCTTGGCGGAGCGGGTGAGATTTCTGAAGATCAAATAACTGCTCGGCAGTTAGGAAGCAAAATCCCAAAGGATTCTTCAACAACAACCAAATCTATTTGGTTATTAACCGATTATTCGGTTTCAACAACTATTTTCAGAGTTTTCAACTTGTTCTGAGTTTCTTAAACTCGTTAAGAGTTTTAAATCAATCAAACTTATCACATAAGTTAATTGTTCTCGTGAGACAAGACGGTCGGATAGTCAACGGAGAGCAAATTCGACGCAAGCATTCGAAGGAAGCACTCCATCGCCACCAAGAAGAACCCAGAATTAAACAAAGGGGAGAATCAAATTCATTCTCCTCTCTTTTGTAATCAGAAAATCCAATTGTAACTGAGATTAAAGGAGTACAAATCAATTGTTTTTTATTTCTTTTACTGTAAATTTTTCCACAAACAAAAGATGGTGACTCTGCTGGGGACTAGCTTCTCGGATGAAGAAGTAGTGGTGCAATCTGACGTTCACCTCACGAGAACCACCGTTGAAACTCTCGTCGTAGAGTTCGACCAAGCCAAATACGAGGAGGCCCTTTCCTCTGGATCACTTAGCCCTAAGGCTAGGCGCGACACCCGTAAGATCTTTAAGGAGGTCTTAACTACTGCTGAGATGCCAAAGAAAGCCCTCTCCTTTGGCTAAAACCTTAAAGTCGCTCAGCGAGTTGAAGACTCCACACCCGCATCAACACGGCGTGTAATAGGTCATAAGAGACCCATGATGGAGGAAAGTCCAATCAACACCGACGACATGGCGGCTAAGGCATTGA
This sequence comes from Asparagus kiusianus, assembly GCA_022839385.1. Classification (NCBI taxonomy): domain Eukaryota; kingdom Viridiplantae; phylum Streptophyta; class Magnoliopsida; order Asparagales; family Asparagaceae; genus Asparagus; species Asparagus kiusianus. Next base: position 181,384 of record BQKN01000487.1, on the reverse strand, counting down.
AGTAAGCCAAGAAAAACGCCGCTCGACGAAGGAGAAGATCCATACGACGAGCACATCTTTGAGAAAGCCAAGCTATCGCCCAACGTGAAGATTGCGTTTCTGAACCTTTGCCCGAACTGTGCGCTTATGCTCCAAAACGCACACTACGCGGCAATGAACCTGATTATGGGCCTCGGGTAATCCAACTTAAACGCGACCCTCAGTGGCGCGTTGTTCAATCTAGACGCACACCTCAGGGGTGCGTCTCAAAATCAAAATATAACCTTCAAAGGCACGTTCAATCATCCAAACGCACACCACAAGTGTGCGTTCAATCAAAACACGACCCTCAGGGGTCTGTTCAATCAACCAAACGCACACCACAAGTGTGCGTTCAATCAAAACACGCCCCTCAGGGGTCTGTTTCCTCATCCAAACGCACACCACAAGTGTGCGTTCAATCAAAACAAGACCCACAGGGGTCTGTTTCATCAGTTCAACATAGGCCACGGCCTAGTGTTTATAAACCTAAACACGACCCTCGTGTTTCTTCTCAAGAACGCGGCGTGGTCCGTCGGGTTCAAGAGAGTCGGCATGGATTTAAGGTTCATGTCTAACCCACCCAGGGGCAGGGGGTTCCATCTCCCCCCTTATGAGATTCTTCCCAAGTCTCTGACTTGCGTGAGCTACTGTCGAGAGGAAGGCCAATACAGTAAGTGGCTCATTCATGCCAATGTGAGCGGCTTATTTCTGCCGTCCTCTCCGAATGCAGCTGTTGCTTACCTACGCCTAGACAATCGGTGTTCAACAGATTGACGAATGTCGTTAGGCATCCCAAACAACAACGTCGTCATAAGAAGGCCTCTGAAATCGAATATCCCGAGGTCACTATCAACGTGATCGGCAGAGGAAAAGCCTCGCATCCTAATTCTGATGAGTCGCAAAGAAGTCATTCCCCGACTGTTCGGAAAATTTGTGATGAGTTTGAAGGAGTATATCGGCATACTCGGACTCGGACAGGAGCTATCCGCTTGGTTGACTATCAAAGGTTGGCCAAGGGGATTATTTCTGATGATGAACATTCAGCAGTTGCTGAATCTCAATCTTCAAGCTCCATTGTGGCACAAGAGGCTTCCGTTTATATGACTGGAAACCCTGAAGACTTAGCCAAAAGAGTGGACGAACATCATGTCAGGCTCCAGGCACAGCAGGAGACACTTCTCCAGATAAAAGACATGTTGGCCCAGCTTCTGGCTGAAAAATGCCAAAAACCTGAATCTTCCCGGAGGACAACCTCCAAGGGAAAGCAGAAAGCGCCCGAGCATTCGGATCGCGAAGCTCAAAGCGTAGAATCCTCTTCCGAAAACGAGAAGGAGATGGAAAGAGAACTGCACCCTCAGTCCTCTAAAATGGATGAACTAGAAGCTCGTCTCAACACAATCGCTAACAGAAGCGAGCTCCGTGAAGAAGGAGTGGTACGGCCTTATCCTACTGAGTGGGACACAGCTCCATACCCACTAAAGTTTAAGGCTCTAACCTTGCAACCGTTCGATGGCACAGGTTCACCAAATCAGCACATCTACTACTTCAAGTCTCAGACTGGAGATGTGGTAGCGAATGACGCCATCCTTACTCGTTTGTTCATCAGAACTCTTAAAGGGGTTGCTTTCGAGTGATTCATGAAATTGCCTGCTGGATGTATTCAAAAATGGGTAGATCTAGAAAGGTTTTTTTTAGCTAGGTTCTTCGAGGATGACACGGAAGTCTCAGTCCCTACCCTTCTCTCCACTAAGCAAAATAAGGGAGAATCTATCAAGACTTATGTGGAGAGATTCTGCAGCATGGAATTACGATGCCCTTCAGGTATGACCCAATCAACTTTGGTTAAAACTTACAAGCACAACTTACAGACCCAGCTCCTTGCTCAGATGGGGGTAGCAGAATGTCGCTCCTGGAGACAACTAATTTCGCAAGGAGAACAAGCCGAAGAAATTATTGCTCGAGTTAAAACTGAAGAAGTGACACAACCCAAGCCACAGTAGCAATACAACCAGCATAATACCCCGCGATCCAAGGGAAAAGAGACTTTGGCGGCTGACGTTAACTTGTGAGCACCACCACCTGCTAAGCAAGGCAAGACGCCAAATCAGCAAAGAGCACCCAAGCAGTATTCATTCAAAGAAGAGCATGTGGACACATTGTTCCAATTACTTCGGAAGAATAACAAGCTGCAGCTTCCCGAAATCAGGAAGCCGGATGAAGCAGGAAAGGTGGATGACCCTAATTTTTTCCATTATCATAGGTTCCTAGGACATCCTACCAGAAAGTGCTATGTCTTCAAAGACATCCTGTAAAATTTGGTGAATGCTAATGTGCTCACCTTGAAGCCCGAGCAAAAGACTGTATCCACCAATATGATAGCGGTCCAATTCGGTGACTTTCCTCCGGTGACGACTGCAGATGGCGTTATCCCCATTCATAAAGGAGAAATGCGCCTGAAAAATACTGACTTATATAGTCAGGAGGACAGGGGGTTAGTACCCTTCACTACCCGAAAAGGGGAGATCATGTAGGTCCATCCCAACCTAGTCGAAGATCAACAATGGACAAAAACCACGTCCAAAAAGAAGGAAGGCAAGACTAAGTCATCCAACATGATTAGCCCCTCTATCAATAAGAATGATGATCATCTCAAACCTCTTACTGACTCAGAAGAAGAGAGGATTACCCTGGCAGCATACCCAGGAGGCAACCCTGGCACTCGGTCAGGAAAAGCTTACCGGAGGGACTACGACCAGAACGCTCAAGAAGCTAAAGAACAGCCCCAAGACGCTGGGGGTTCTGTACCAAATAAGTCAGTTGATAAAGAAAAACAGAAGGAGATCCGGTTCAACAAAAACCTTCTCCAAGAGCCTGGGGAATCAAGCGCTCCCTTCCAATTCAATGTCATGGCGTAGCTGGCCAACATACTAGCCAGGATTACTCTATATGAGCTCCTAAGATTGTCCAAAACTACTAAGGAAGTTCTGATTGAGGCATTAAAGAATACGGAGAGCTTTATTACATAAGTCGCTCCAATACCTGAAGCTTCCGAAGACCAACCCTGCCTGCAATGCCTACAAGCAACAAGAAGTTTACCTTGCATATCATTTACGCAGAAAGACATGCAGGTCAAGCATAAGCACAACAGACCGCTATACTATATAGGGTATATCGGGTCCTCCGAAATCAGTCGTGTCCAATTTGACCCGGGCTCAGCACTCAGCATCATGCCCTACAGGGTCATGCAGGTCTTAAGGATTCCTATGCATCGGCTGAACACCACCCAGACCACTATCTTCGGTTTCAACGCTAACAGCACTAGGCCCCTGGGTAAGATCAAACTGAGATGTCAGATTGGAGATCTCAAATCCGAAGTGACTTGTTACATCATAGATACGGACACGTCCTACAATCTTTTGCTAGGACGACCATGGATACACCCTACATCAGGTCATGAAGTATGTCAATGATGAGGGAGAAGTTCTAACCCTAATTGCGAAAAAATACCCTTTCCGAGGGGTGGAAAACTTGCACACCGACTCCGTCTTCTACCTGGAATCCTAGGAGAAAGAAGATGTTGACAATGGCAATAAAGCTGATATCGAACCAGATCCTGAAGAAGATTGTTTATGGGAATTAAACTTCAATGTAATGGGTCAGGATGAGAGTAATAATAATATACCGAGTGAGGGCGAGTGGTGCATTAATGAAGATTTTATTTTGGCGTACTTGTCTGATGTGTCCTCTAAAAGTAAACGAATAGAGAATGATCGTAATGCAGGTACCAACCCGTGGCACACATTGTGTGCAGAGGCATCACTCACATTGCCAATCAAGTCATCCTTCACTTCAGATGAAGAAGTAGAAGATGCACAAAAGGCTTTCTTCAAAGTCCCGTTCAAAAGGAAAGGGCAGAAGCCGATCTATTTTGGTAAAGTCAAATCCGAACAACTCAAACGAGGTAGTTCAGAGGAAGATGATGGAGTTCCTCAATTCTATTATCACGAACCCAATTCTATACATTTAATGAAACGAATGAGATACAACTTTAATGAAAAACAGGGTTTAAACTTCGAGAAAGGAAGTCGAACACCTATTCGAATGTCTCTAACCCCCGAAGGAAAACCTTCTGATTATTATCAAAAAACCGGAAGGGTTGTGGGCTACGCCACAACTCCCTCTGTTTCAGAAAATAAAATCAGTAATTATCTGCGTCAGGACCATTCATCCGGAACATCTTCCTGGGAATCCGATGTCAGTGTCGGACCTTTCTTTAAAAGTATGACTGTGGACATGGTTTTAACTAGTTATCCAGATGAAGATGCAGGGGGTGACGAAGAATTAATCGAATCGACCAATGATCCTTAAATCAAACGTCTCAACATCTTATGGGATATGCGCTTCGAACAACGCGAACCACCCACTGAAGATAAAGTGATACAGGTCAACATGGGAGATGAATCTGACCCTAAACCGATCTTCATAGGCGAAAGCCTATCACCATCTGAGAAAGAAGACCTTATATCTCTCATTAGAGAATATATAGATGTCTTTGCTTGGAATTACGAAGACATGCCTGGTCTTGACCCGAAAGTGGCCACGCATCGTCTTAACATTGTTCCGGATGCAAAACCCGTTAAATAACAACAACGCCGGTTTCGTCTAGAGATCATGGAAGCAATTGAGTCTGAAGTTAAAAGCTTATAGACTCAGGTTTTGTTAGAGAAGAACAACACCCGGACTGGGTAGCCAACATTGTTCCAGTTCCCAAAAAGAATGGTAAGGTCCGGATATGCATTAATTTTCGTGACCTTAACGTAGTCTGTCCAAAAGACGAATTTCCACTCCCCATCACTGATGTCATGATCGACAATACCTGCGGTTATGAAAGGATGTCTTTCATGGATGGATTCTTCGGGTACAATCAGATCAAGATGTATCCTGAAGACGAAAAGCATACTGCGTTCAGAACTCCACTGGGGGTGTATTGCTACACAGTGATGCCCTTCGGCCTGAAAAACGTAGGCGCAACTTATCAACGTGCAATGAACGCCATCTTTCATGAACATCTACGTAAGAAGATAGAATGCTACGTTGACGATATAGCAGTAGAAAGCCAACATAAAGGTCATCATCTTACAGACTTGAAGACAATGTTTGATACCATGCGAGCACATCAGTTGAAGACGAATCCGACAAAATCGTTCCTTGGAGTATCAAACGGAAAATTCCTGGGATTTATCGTCACATCCAAGAGGATTTTTCTTGATCCAGAAAAAGTGCGTGCCATCCAAGACATGCCGCCGCCGAAGAATCTCAAAGAACTCAGAGGTTTGTAAGGCAGATTGGCCTACATTCGAAGATTCATATCTAATCTCTCGGGGCGCTGCCAAACTTTCTCTAAGCTTATGAAGAAATGTGTGTCCTTTGTTTGGGATGAAGAATGACAAAAAGCATTCGAAGAGATTAAGGGATATCTTACTCAACCGCCAGTTCTCGTGGCCCTAATATTAGGAAAACTATTCCTGTTGTATGTGAGAGCCATGGACCATTCTCTTGGAGCTTTGTTGGCCCAGAACGACAATCAAGGGCAAGAGCAAGTCATCTACTACTTAAGTAGGACTATGATGGGAGCCGAGCATCGGTATAACCCGGTCGAAAAAGAATACCTCGCTTTGGTATTCATAGTTCAAAAGATGCGACATTACCTAGTTAGACAAACAATTCATGTTATTTCTAAGGTAAATCACTTAAGAGTTCTGATGACGAAACCATCATCTCTAAATTGTCAGCTCGCCAAGTGGGTCATCCTCTTGTCGCAATATGACATACAATTTATGTCCCAAAAAGCAGTCAAGGGTCAAGCATTGGCAGACTTCTTAGCCGATCACCCGGTGCCAGGGACATTTAAGTTGTATGAAGAATTGCCCGACGAAGTTGCTGAAGCTTGCGTTACTCAAGAAGCTACACAAGTGTGGAAATTGTTCTTCGACGGTGCATCCAGAGCAAATCCTCATGGGGAATTACAGCAGAAGTAGGAGTAGTATTCATCTCTCCAAACGGTCACATGATCCCAAGGAGATTTTCCCTGGTCGAGCCCTGCACCAACAATGTAGCCGAGTATAATGCTCTACTATTAGGAATGCAATTTACTGAAGAACTTAATATTCGGAATCTCGAGACTTACGATGACTCCCAGCTCATCGTAAATCAAGTCCGAGGGGAATACGAAGTGCGTCATGAGGATCTAATCCCGTACTACTTCGTAGTGCTAAGGCAGGCTAAGAAGTTCTAAGGTTTCTTTATTGAATACATTCCACGAGCTCAGAACGCTTATGCAGATGCTTTAGCCTCGTTGGCAACTTCGCTAGCATTGCCACCAGGGGCTGAAACAATGATTCCAGTCACAGGACGCAAGCTATACTGTTCCAAGGTTCCTATAAAGGAAAGTTCAGACAAGACAATAGCAGGAGAAGTCTGTACAACCTCCATAGAACTCGAATCTAGAGATTGGCGATTCCCGTACATTGACTATGTCCTGTATGGAATTTTACCCGATGATCCTAAGGAAGCAGCCGCTATCAAACGAAAGGTCCTCCGATTTTACTACGATGCAATTTCTCAAATCCTGTATCGTAAATCACATGATGGAGTTTTGCTTCGATGCCTTTCTCGGAAAGAAGCAAAAGAGGCCCTCAAGGAGGCCCTTGACGGAATATGCGGAGCTCATCAACCCGGAGCTAAATTGGGAGATCGCCTTCGACGAATTGGCTATTATTGGTCAAAAATGTTCTCAGACGTAGTCGACTACGCTAAACGTTATCACGCATGTCAGGTTCATGGGGACTTTATCCACCAAGCGCCAGGTAACTTACATCCCACATCCGTATCTTGGCCATTCAAGATGTGGGGTATGGATGTTGTAGGACCAATCTCGCCTCCAACTTCTAAAGGGCATCGGTTCATTCTGGTCGTGACCGATTATTTCTCCAAATGGGCGGATGCGATCCCGCTAAAAGAAGTCAAGACTTCAAATGTAATTAAGTTCATCAAACATCATGTCATCTATCGTTTCGGAGTCCCGAGACGGATAGTTCACGACAACGGGACACAATTCGTCAGTTTTGGGTTTCAGAGATTTTGTGATAAATTTAGAATCTAAAGCGTTGCCTCTACGACATATTATCCACCAGTAAATGGCCTTGCAGAAGCTTTTAACAAGACCATCGTGAAGCTTCTCAAAAAGTTTGTTTCCAAGAGCCGACGCGATTGGGACGAAAGACTCGGTGAATGTCTGTGGGCTTACTGCACAACGGTGAGGACCCCTACAAGAGCTACGTCATTCTCTTTAGTATACGGTTGCGAAGCTGTACTACCACTTGAGATTCAAATCCCTGAGAGTCGCGATTACAACTGGGCTAACAGAAGAAGAGAAACATCAACGACGTCTGTAAGAACTTGAAGCCTTAGACGACAAACGACTTCAATCTCAGCAACAGATCAAGTTGTATCAAGCCCGAATTTCCAAAGCTTACAACAAAAAGGTTAAAGAACGGATTTTCAAGAAAGGTGATTTAGTTTTGGCCAACAGACGACCCATGATGATGACACACAAAACTAAAGGGAAGTTTAATCCTAAATGGGAAGGGCCCTTCGTAATAGAATCAGTGTATTCCAATAGAGCTTATCGCCTTATCAATCAAAAAGGAGACATGCTCATGATGCCAATTAACAGGAAATTTCTTAAAAGATATTTTCTATAAATCAGGCAGCCCCCTAAACCCCAGCCAAATTAGGCTGGGGGTTGCCAATTTATAGTGTATTTCGGGAATAAATTTTAATTTTCCTGTCTTGTATGTTGTCATGTTAACATTACACCTCTAATGATTAAAATTTTCTGGAGTTATTCTAAGTAGTGATAAAGAGAATTTCGATTTCATGCTAAGTTAACACTACACTTACAGCATTGGCATTACTTTTCATTATCTTGAATTAGAATTCAACAAAAAAGATGATGAAAAGCAAAATGATATCATTTTTATTCAATATTGTTAATTTGAATACAAAAGTGAAAACAATCGAAATGAAAACGATACAAAATTATTCCTCAGCAAAAAAGCAATTCAAATCCTAAGCGTCGGGGCCCATCAGCCTAAAGGACTTGAGCTTAGATTTCAAAGCCGATATGTTCTCCTCACGAGCCTTTTTGACTTCACCTGTTATCTTGCTCCTGAGCTCCTCTTCACTAGGTGCTGCTTCTGCAATCTCTCGCCGAATCCTGTCGGCAGCAACGATCTCATCGCAATAGTCTTTGAGAAGCCCGTCACAGTGAGCAGCTAACCCTTTCACGACTTCCATATCGTCAGTCAGTTGGGCATTTATCTGAGAAAGCTCAACACCTGTGCGAGCAAGTTCTGCTAGAGTATCCCGGATACCCATAGCAAGGCTGCCCATGTCTACTTGTATTTGGAGATGCTCCCCACGTAGGCTAGCAATACGAGACTCTTTCTCGGACAGACTCTTCTGAAGTGCCTCTTGATGTTGTGCTCTCAATGCTTTAGCCTGAGAAAGAGCCCGATCCACTTCTGGTCCTATATCGTCGCGTCGCAGCATTGAAAGGAATTCTAATTCATATTTCAAAATAACAATGCTTTCATGACAATTATCGGTCCACAGTACATTTCCCTGATGCCCGATCTTAGCTAGGCACTAAAGCAGATGGGGTTCAAAAACCTTGAAGCTCACTTCCCCGAGACTAACGACATCAATCATCCAATATTCTAATTGCTCGATAAGCTTCCTCAAAGTTTCTGAGCTTGGGGGTGGAGCAATCGGATAAATAAAACAATTCGCATAATCAGTACGAATGGGACGATGGATGACCTCATATGGACCAGAAGAAGCGGCTTGGAGCATAGCATCCTCTTTGTTCTCAGGAGGAGCAACAGGTGCAGACTTTATAGCGTCCCCCATCAACTTGGCCCTCGTGGAGTTCTTAGCTGCGACAGGCTTCCGCTTATGAATTCTCCTATCATATTCGCCTTCCTCCTCAGCGGTAATAGCCCTCTTCCCTGATGATCTTAAGGAGCGAGGCTCGGGAGAGGGGGCTCCCTCGAGAACTTCTTTAGTAGCCTCTTCTTCAGTAGGCCCAGCAGCGGGTAATTCCTGTGGGATCTCCTCGATTTCGATCACCTCTCGTTCGTAAGACAGATAATCCTCTATGCCTGGTAATCGAGTCCTGATAGAACCACTTCTCGATTTATAAAGTTCCCAGATCTCATTTATACATGAAGTATATACATCATATTTTAGGATTTGAGAAGCTTTGTCAAACCAATCGCGGAAGTCCGCTACGGTGGAACAAATATGCGGCAAACTAGTCAGAGTAAACTGCACATGAGTCCCTCGAGCAGAAGAGAAAAACCAAGCACGAGCACCTTCATATAGATTCCCAATGTGAGCTAATCACAGATTAGGGTTACCAACATAAAGCTGGTCGTACCCGAATTGTTAAGCAAAACGCGAAGGAACATATGGCTCAATTATGCATCTCTCGCCCAGTCGAAAAACCAGGTAGCCTACTCTGATAGCAAGAAGCCATTAGAAGGTCCCTGTATTTAAAAGTGAGGACCCTTCGAAGACTACGTCACCAAACTTCGGGCCTTCTTCTTCAGCCCCATCAAAACAAGGGCGGCAACAAAAAAAGATCGTAATTGCTCCTGGGGGACAGGAATTGTCTAGCCCGGACTATGTACACAGTCGTCCACGTAGCTGACTCAAGCCTCTGCATAAAAGGCAGAGAAGTGTTGTTGTCGTGCATAATCCCTGTCATCAAAGAAGGACAATGCAGCACAAACCAAGCCACTAAATAAGTATAGGGCATTGGTGCGCGGGGCTGAGGAGTCTTCCAAACTTTCCTCCCAGCTACGCCGATCTCCTTAATATCGAGGAACTCAGAAATCAACTCCCGTAGGCCTCTCTGTAGACAACTTGTCATTGCAGAGAGAAGACTTAAAGGTCTTCCGTAAGCTGGGAGAACGGCTGGGTAGACTACCTCAGCCAAGATCGATTCAGTCGGTTTCGACGGCACGGCGCACCGCTTCAATCATAGCATCATGTAGCCAGCAAGGAGGGCCGTGTCAGAGATGGGAATTGCAGCTTGATGATGAAAACTTTCAAATTCACTGTCAGCTTCAAATCCATCTTCTAAATACTTGTTCTTATAAATAGCATTAGGAACCTTGATGCGGGCTTTAATGCTCTTAGAAGAGCTTACAGCAAGATGGGTCACCATCAAATCTTTCTAACTCAAATTCTGAAATAGATAACCTGTCCAGGCAGTATGCATGAGACCACCTCCACGCATCCCAGCAATCTGAGTGCAGATGTGGAAATGACACATCAACTCCCAGAAAGTGACGTATATCTCTGGATGAGCAGTCTTCAAAATGGAAAGTTCATCAGTTGTTGGAACAAATTCTTCATAGGGCATTTGCCCAAAGGATAGTCCTGATACTGCATGCATCGCATGGAGAGCAAATCCTAACTCCCCGACTGGTGTAAAAAAGGTGCAGCTATCCGGATTGTACCGCTCCAGCATAGCAAAGAAAAAGGGATAGTTCTGGGTGATCCCACGCCTCATGGCCAGCACCGGTATTGTAAGGCCAGACTGAGCGAGAGGCTCCTTGAGTTCCTCAAGAATAAAATCTACCATCCGGGTCCACCAGCCATCTTCTCCAAAGAACAACCAGCCAGGAGAACGAAAAGCTTGCGCATAGAATTCACCTCGAGCAGCAATGAACTGGCGTATGAAGATGTTTGCCAGAAGAGGCGCTTCCTGTGTAAGATCTTTTTTCTCAAATTTGCCAGGTCTTAGAACTTTAAGTTGCCCGTCAATTTGTACATGAGACGGGCGACCAGATCCAAATGACATGTTCTCTTTCTCCTTGACAAGATCAAAGGCCAAACCTCTACGTCAACCAACGCTCAGGAAATAAGAAAGCGGATACATTCTCTCCATGCTTGGGAGGAATAAGAGACAATCTTTGATTCTTTACAGCAAAGGGGAATTTTCTATGTGTCCAACTTTGTCATCCGTTGGGATATGATCCCCGAACAAAAAGGCCGGTTTGACAAATTGGTCCTGACCCGCGGGTGTCTCTAGGTCCAAATCGGTGATCAGAGCCCTAAGAGTAGAACACCCAGCAAACCTTATAATTAAATGTGCCCGCTCCAAGCTGGGGAAAGTGCACATGGGAATTTCTCTATGAAGACCAAAACCTTTCCCCACTTTTGGATCATCGGTGTAACTGAAATGCTGCTCCGGCAAAAGTGGCATATTCGGGGAAAACACTGCAAAATCAGAAACAATAGTTAGTAACATAAATAGGTTGCTAACACGAAAATTGGGTTATAACACGAAAGACAAATTCTACGTGTCAAGCCTTAAATACAAGGGCCAACCCTTGTATCAACACTTGAACGCAGAGGTCAAACCCTGTGTCGTAGTTTTCAGACGCAGAGGCAAAAGACCCACGGTTAGGATTGAAACACAGAGGCCAAAACCTGCGTTCAAATTTCATACCCCAACATATAGTCTTAACTCTACGTTTCTTAAACTCAGAGTCCTAACTCTGCGTTTTCAATTCCTACATAGAGATTTAACTCTGTGTTTCCTAAACACAGAGTCTTAACTCTGCGTTTCCAATTCTAACATAGAGACTTAACTCTATGTTTCCTAAACACAGAGTCTTAACTCTGTGTTTTCAATTTTAACATGGAGTTGCAACTATGCATTTGTAACAAAACGAGTCATCTTCCTCGTTGACAAGAACCCATTTAGGGTTTTCAGAAAACTTGTCGAAATAAGTTACTATGACCACCACTTACCACAACAACGAGGCCCACACAACAGCGGCGGCAATGGCGAGGCACTCGTGAGAGCAGCAACACCACCGAGGTTCTCAGCCGACGATGTCTATGAAGCCGCCCTGATGATCTTCTTAGAACCAGATCTCATCCTCCTAGGCACCATGGATGCGGTTGATCGGAGAAGACGAGGTTCACCAGAGAATCGGTCGAGCTTTAAACGAGAATTCTTGTTCTTGGAATTAAGCTAAAAGTGGAAAGAGTCAAATGACTCTTAATGTGACCATATAGGCCTATTTATAACAGCCGTCAAGCTGTTAAATCGGTATGGGATTCTAGAAGAGAATCCTAACCATTTTTTTGAAACGCTATCTATAGCTTTAATAGATAAGAAGTCTTTTAGACTTCAGCCTTAACGCAAAACTCATCTCTACGTTCAAATTCCCAAAACGTCAGGCCCAGACCCGCGTTATGAGAGTTCTTAACTCTGCGTTTCAATTCCTCAAACACGAAGGCTACCTTTGCGTTACAATTCTTCCAAATGAAGAATCTACACTTGTGTTTTCAAACATGACACTTATTCCCCAAGGCCATGAATCCTTTTAAAGAGTGTCAATCAAAACCTCTATATCTCCTCAGCAGAATCTAAATCCTCGTCAGGTTAATATTACACCCCAGACGATCATCATCCCCACAGAGTTTGAATTTAGCTGGCATCAATACCAATACGGCTATAATTTTTCTGTCAGAATCCACTTATCGATTCTCATCAATGGAACGATAAGTCTCTAAAATTACTCAAATCATGGTCAGTTTATTAATTCTCCGCAGTAGTGTAGTAAATAACCAGTTTATCAACTCCTTTCAATGTGGTGATGAAATTCCCCAAATCTTGTTTAAATCACAAGTAATACAATTCATCGCTCCGATAATAAAACATTTAGCAATCCTCCCTAGCGAGATGCTAAAATATCTTCCCCACAAATGTCATGTTAAAATTACACCTCTGATAAAATTAACTTATCGACTCTCCCCAATAGAGCGATAGGTCCTTAAAATTACCCCGATCGTAATATTTCTTCCTGTCATGTTAATATCATACCTCTGACAAAATCAACTTATTGACTCTCTCCAATAGAGCGATAGGTCCTCAAAATTGCCCCGATCTTAATATTTCTTCCTGTCACGTTAATATCATACCTCTGACAAAATCAACTTATCGACTCTCCTCAACAGAGCGATAAGTCCTCAAAATTTCCACGATCGCAATATTTCTTCCTGTCATGTTAATATCACACATTTGACAAAATCAACTTATCGACTCTCCTCAACAGAGCGATAAGTCCTCAAAATTGCCCGGGTCGCAATATTCCTCTTGTCAGGTAATATTATACCTCTGATTAAATTAAGCTATCGACTCTTTTCAATAGAGCGGTAGGTCCACGAATTTCTGTTATGTTAACAAGATACCTCTAACAGTTCTAATCCTTTTGAACCAGTTAATTCTTCTACATAAGAATAACAAGTGTTCATATACCTATTCCCAACAGATTAAAATTTTCTAAAATTATCTTAAATGATAACAAAGAGAGTTTTAAGTTGGGCGGTGTGAAAATTCATGTCAAGTTAATACTACATCTCTGGCACTTCCAACTTTCTTTAAGTGTTTCAAGTGAAAACATAACATAGAAAGAAACAACGACAAAGCCTACATATTCAACATCGTGGCCGGTTGTTATTAATAACACCGAGATCCATGCCTCACACGCATGGGGGACTTTATCTTGATCTCTAAATAGAGATAAGTCTACGCCTAACACGCGTTACCGGTTAATCTTTCGTCGTGAAAAAGATACCATGATCCTTACCTGGGGGAATTTATCTCGATCCCTAAAATAAAGATAAGCCTGTGCCTAACGTGCGTTGTCGGGTGGTCCATTCCTGTAAAAATAACAAAGTCTATGTATTCAAAATCATAGCACTAAGTCTAAGAGGATTCATTCTTTTAGCACAACGTTACATGTGGAACGGACTTAGACAATCCACATGCTAGCCCGACTCAAACGGTAGTCGATAAAGGCTTCTCAAATCCATTGATGGCTGAGGATTTGTCAAAAATTATATGAATGTTTGCGGGCCCATTAGCTGAATGGATGTGAACCGTGACGTGATGTTTGAGAGATTCTGCTCATGAGTAGCTTGTATCGTTGCTACAGTTTCTCTTCGAAGCTCATTCTCATACGGGTCCTGCGTGGCAAATCCCTTCAACCAAGATGCCTTTAAAGCGGGTGTAGAGAACAACTCTTTTATGACAAAGAATCAACAGCTCCAAGATCAGAGTTGAGATCAAAAGTATTCCGAAAATTCATCCCAGTCAACCGTGAACTTTCGAAAACTTTGGAGGGGGTTCTGTAGACTGTCTAAAAATCACAACAAATAGCTAATCCTCATTAACTACTGATGATAGAAGTTATAATTTGACGACTTCCAGAAGGCTATTATTTGAAGAATTTTACGTAGATCGATGAAGGTTATAATCCGACGACCTTCACAATAACTGATGAAAGCTCTAATTCAACAGCCTTCACAATTAACATCGTGAGTTATAAATTGACGACTCTCATATTATCAAGAGCTAAGTGTAAGGATTACAATCTGACGATCCTCACAAAAGTTCAAAAAAAAAAGAAATTATAATTGACAATCTCTTCAACACGAAGGTCCCGTTTGACCATTTCAAATTCTTAAAACGGTCCTCTACTTAATGGGGCAATTAAGCCCCCATTATGGAGCTAATTAAGGGAGTAGTTATACCCCTTAAACTCCTATAAATAGGGGTTTTTTACAGCAAAATAGGGGCTGGTGGCAGAGGGCTGGACGAAAATCTATTTGGTTATTAACCGATTATTCGGTTTTAATAACTCTTTTCAGAGTTTTCAACTCATTCTAAGTTTCTTAAACTCGTTAAGAGTTTTAAATCAATCAAACTTGTTGTTCGCGGGAAAAACTGTAGCCTTCTTCATTGATGATTCCATTGCACACTCAGTAATTGTTTATCGATTACAAAGTTCCGGTCTTTTTATAAGATCCGGTTATAAGAAATCAACAAAAAGTAAAAATTACAACTTTCCTTATTTGTCGAACAAATCACGAGCTCCTGTTTTTCGGTCGCTCGCTTGCGTGGGTTGTTTACCTACGCCGATGGTTGATCCGTTGACCACCGCACGATCTAGATCCGGACGGATCTACGCAGTACGACAGGTATTATTCCACTAAGGAAATAATAGCCGGGGGGATCGGTTCACCAAGGAACAAATCGCCTAAATCTTGGGATCAAAGACCAAGCTTTGATCCGGAGTGTGCCTACGTAGATCTCAGATCTGATTTCCTCTCTCGAACTCCTGCCTTTTGTGACGCGGATGCTCGCCAAGAACCAGATCTGAATGCCCAAGTCTTCAAGCCTTCAAAAAACTCCAAGATGAGGTCTCAATTCGACAGAGTTTCGGCTCTCCAAAAAGTCCCCTCAACAAATGAACCCCTTGGCCTATTTATAGGCACCCAGATCTGTGCCTGGGCACAGATCTGGGCCGGCCACCGAGCCACCTCAAGGTGGCTCGGTTTGGGCCGAGCCACCTTGAGACGGCTCGGCTTCGGCCGAGCCTCCTCTAGGTGTTAGGTTCCGTCGTTTTCTGTCTTTCAGTTGTTCTGTCCGTGATCCGGTTGTGTTGTTGACCCGATTCGGCAGTAAATCTGGTTTCTGATTTCGAGTCTGAAACTGATCTTGATTTGATTGTGATTCATCCGAGTTCGCTCTTGTTTAGATGACTCGTTGATTCCCCGAACCGTTGGCTTAATTCCGCACACGAATGGATGCGTTCCGTTGCTCGCGTGCGATTTGTTGACCTCGTTGCCTCGTCATTCGATGGTTTGTCGAATCGCCGTACCGAGCTGTGCTAAGAGACCTATAGGCAATTTTATACGCCTACAGATACCCCCTCCAAAGTATTTCAGCCTCTCTCTTTTATAGAAGAGTCTAGAATGCTTTGGATATGATTACCCCAACCTTCAGTCGGTGTAATGGGACTTTGGAATGGCTTTTGTTCTGGATTCCTTCACTTCCTTCAGGCTATTCGGTGCTTTGTCGAACGTCTGTAGGGATTCCGGTGTTGCATTTATTGTCTGACCGTTGTCGGAATTTTGAACTTGAAGTCGATTCCTGATTTTTCGATCTTTAGCTCGTGTTTGTTGGTTCAACTAACCCTCGATTGTTGGCGTTGAGTCTTTATTTGCGACGCGTTGTCCGGCATAGTGTTATTGAGTTATCCTTAAGAATATTTTTAGAAAAATATTCTCCAGGAACTTCTCAAAAGAAATAGGGAATAGTTTATACTCGTATACCTCATTGGAGTATTTTTCGTGCCCGAATGAGCTGAACCGGCCTGATAATGAGCTGAACCGGTCTGATAATGAGCTGAACCGGTCTGCTTGTGAACCAAAAAAGGTAGTAATTAGGCTCAGAAAATCTTCTGACCCTTCCGAATATGTGGGATAGGGGAGAAAAGGCAAGGGACTGAATCCTCGGTCGATTTGAAGTCGTTGCGACGCTCAATTCAGCTTCAATTTGAAGTCTGGTTCAACTCTGGTTCAAGACTGGTTCAACCTGGTTCAAGACTGGTTCAGCACTGGTTCAAGACTGGTTCAGACTGGTTCAGACTGGTCTGGTCTGGTTCAGTCTGGTTTGGCCTGGTTTGGCCTGGTTCAGCCTCTTTTGAACTGATTTGGACTGGTCTGGTCTGGTTCAACCTGGTCCGGTCTGGTTCAGTCTGGTTCACCCTTATAAAAACCTCTCTTTTCTACCCCTCTAGGGTCGGCCCCCCTTTGCCCTATTTTTTTGGATTTCTCTTCACTCGTGCATCCTTTCTCCCTTAAATCCTCATATTTGTCTTAGATCCATCCTTCCTTTTGACCCTTGACTGAGAAATCCCTCAAAAATCTCCATATAAGAATTTCTCTCAGACCCCTCAAGCACGTGGTTCGAGCCTCTTTCAAAATCTGATTTTTATTGGATCCACGAGCTTTTCCTCAGGTAAATCCTCCATAATTTTGGATATTTCATGTTTAATTTAGTACATGAATTTGTGGGATTGCATATGAGGGTTAGGGTTTATGATTTGGCGCCTCGAACTCATCTTTCAGGGGGGTAGAATTGCAATAAAAAGGGGAACTTTTCTGGATCTGACCCCCTAATTTATTTTACAGGTGACCATGTCTCGTATTGCGAGAGGTCTATCGTCTACCGCGTCGGCTGATGGCGCGCCTCCTTCTTACGCTGGTGAGCTATTTTTGGAATATTTGGAAATTTACAAATTAGCCCTTTTTCCTGGAAATTTGCAAATTGGTCCTTTTACCCCACGTTGTTCTCCTTGGTGAGGCAATCGGGAAGAGCCTTGATTCTCCTTGGTGAGGATCGACGCTTTAAAGATAGGTTTTGCTTGGTCAAAACCATATCTCAAAATAAAGGGGGTGATTCGAAGCTGCATTGTGCTTTACAATGTAGGGATATATTGTCAATATACCCTATCTTGTGATTGCACAATGTGGCCAAATCGTCTCACCCTTTATAAGGCAATGACTCTATCTTACCTATTTGTAAGATGAGTTCAATTTTCTTTTATAATTGAGACTAACAGATGTTTAACTGTTCATTTCCAGTGGGATATCCCTCTGGAGCGTTCTCATCTCATGCAGTGTACGGACGTCGTGGCGAGTACTATTCGACTTCCGATGACTTTTCCCCTATTCCAGTTATTCCTCAGTTTGCTTTGGGCACGCCGACCGAGGTTGCCCAAGTGGTGAAGGAAGGTGAACATCGAGCTCTTCGACAGTTGATTACGGATGCGCCTTTCATGAAGGATGCCAGTTCCATTCAGCCTCTCAGGAAGACTGACTATTTGTTTGGCGACTCCGTGAGAGATCCTGATGCAGTGCTCATTGAAGCCGAGCAGTGGCTTCATAAAAATAGCGTTGGTTTCCTATATTTGCCGAAGATTCCTCGACACCGCTCGTTGACTGAGCTCAGGCGTCAAGCTGTTGCACGGGAGATGTCGTGGTGCTTGACAGAGGAGCATGAGAGTGTCCACTGCAGATATATCACCCATCAGGTAGCTCCAGGTTCGAGCAGGAGTCCTATCGTTGGATTGCGTCCTGGAGTATTAGGGCTGGATGCACCGCCCCGTAATGAATTTCTTTCCTCTGCTTCTACTCTGAGGAATCGCCTCGCTACCTTGGGACGGGAGATGCCTGCGACGCGCCACAGATTCTATGGCTGGGTCCATTCTTTGGACAAGTTCTGGTGGGCTCGTATGACGAAGTATGTCCTCAGCCGATGGAGTGAGGAGTTGCACGCTTGTGGCCTATATACTGCCATTCGTTCCACCATGCATGGCTTACCTGTCAGTGCTAAGCATTTCTTTGCTTTATGCGAGCTTTATAACCCAGACTCGAACACTTTTCTGACTAAACACGGAGAGTTGGGCTTGGCTCTTCATGAGATGCACAAGATTTCTGGTCTGCCTATGGGTCAGATGCTATATCAGGAATACTTTCCTTCTAATCATGAATTGAATCGGCTGAAGGATCGCATGCCCGACCACTACGAGACTTTATGGGATCTCACATGTCATTACCACATCGCTTTGGCACAGTCTGAGCCTTTAGCGAAGAGGACTAAGTCACATGTGAG
The DNA here is from genome assembly GCA_022839385.1 of Asparagus kiusianus. Lineage (NCBI taxonomy): Eukaryota > Viridiplantae > Streptophyta > Magnoliopsida > Asparagales > Asparagaceae > Asparagus > Asparagus kiusianus. The sequence continues at coordinate 162,753 of BQKN01000487.1, read as the reverse complement.
TCTGAAGCAGTTCGCTTGCTACTTGTTCAGGAATCTAGAGAGTCATTCTGGCGAGGCTATTTGCGAGCGGGCAACACTTACTCCTTCAGAGGTTAATGGTCTGTTGAAGAAGATTGACGCTCACTCTTATACCATCAGCAGTCCCGAGGGTGGCTTTCCTGCAGGGACCAAGTTTAAATCGTTCTTGTGGCATGCAACCGCCTCGATTCAGCCGATGACCCTTCTCGTTGGTTATCTCGCTATCTGGTTGAAGAAATACGTGGTCCCGTATCAGTCCAGTGACATTATGCCATTGGAAGTGCTCTACCCAGCGGTTCAGCTTGTCTATAAGAAGGAACTTTCGCTTCTTCCAGTGATGGTAGCTAATATTCATCGAGGGCTTCGACAGATTTCTAGCGCTTTCACCCAGAAAGAAGATGAGCCGTCGGCTAAGATTCCTCTTTCTAAGGTGGAGCTCCCATACACTTATTTGATGGCTTGGTTCGTTCTTCATCGTCCTGATATGATGTCGGTACCTAGCGCAGCAGACCATTCTGTTCCCCTACTAAAGTTGCTTGATCACGGCAGGTGGGAGGGGCGAGGATTCCCTGAAATCAGAAAGCAGCTGCAGGTTCACAAATGTTGGGTATTTTCCACTTGCTTCCCGCAGTTCTTCGGCCGATATGGCGAGTGTCTGATTGATGAGGAGAGGCCGAGGGAGTACCAAACTCTTTTAGATATCGGCTGCTTTAACTGGCTAATGAACATTAGGCCAGGTTATTTGACCTTCCTGGTGAGGGATCAGTGTTTCATCGAGCCATATCTTCCTTGCCGATTCGCCCGCCAGTTTGGTTATGACCAGCTTTATGTGGAGAATCCACGTCAACAGCCTCGGACCCATGGTGGTTTGGTGGACGGTCTCCGAGTATGGTTGTGGACCGTGACAGGTTGCACTGGTGTTAAGTTTAGTCTCCCGAGTGCTGAGCGGCAGTTGAATCTCACCTTCTTAAGCTGCAGGTGGTTGTTAGCAGTTAATAAAACTGTCCCCGTGAAGCCGATTGCAGAGCTAGTGGCTGAGGAAGCTTCTCAGGCTGATTCTCGTGGGATTTGGGAAAACGCTCGGTCACAAAGGATACAGAACAAGACTCGTCGGATTCATGAAGAGGGAAAGAGGGTTTTCTATTCTGCAGATGAGGCTTCAGGCGGAGATCCTGAAGATTACGAGGACTTTTCCGAGCGAGGTTAACTACCCTTTTTTTTTTCTTCTGTCTTCCAGAATTATTAAACCTGACAATGGTTTGATGTTTCAGGGACCACAGCTGACCAGGATGAAGAGTTCCGTCCTCCTCTCCAGGCGAGACCTTCGATTATTGTCCCTGCTGTTAGGCGGAAGAGACTAGCCCGCAAGCCGCGTGCAGTTTCCCGAGCATCTGATATGGATTTGGCTGGTGATGATCCTGCTAGTGACGGAGGTAACATCTACCCTGTAGACCATTCTGCTGATTATTCAAAACTTCAACTTATGCTTTTCCATCTTTATATAGGAGAGCGTGGGGAGAGCGAGATGAGTCCTGATCCTGTTCCTGTATCTTCTGGCGAGCCTGACTCACCACACCAGGTAGAAAGGCCTGCAGAAGCTGCCGACGTTAGGGAGGACATCAACGTAGGACCCGATTCAGCGAATCCAGGTACATCTACCATTGGCAATGTATCTTTTAGGTGGCACACAAAGGAGTCGAATGATTCGGGATTTGTGCATTCCCTAATTGTCTCTGTGCTTCTTGCTCCTTTAGATGACTTGCAGGAGGTGAACATGGATCTTGGGAATAGAGAGGCTAATGCACCCATAAAAGGTAACTCATTTCTATTGGTTGTAGTCTCTTCATTCTTCTTTGGAACTTATACTTTCTTGTGTCAAACTTCTCGATTGATGATTTTGACGAGGAAGGCTTGCTTGTGGACACTCCTATGCTTCACTTCATGTGTGGCTCTCCTCAGATTGATGACCAGTTGCCTGGAGATATGTTTCCTGAGTCCACATTCCCTGAGAACCTTGAGGATGGTTCTTTTGAAGGTTCGTGCTTCCTCCCAAGTTAATTATAGGACTAGCCAATTTTTGACTAATGCAGCTATAATGTGATGCTTCTGAGAATTCTGTTTTGTATTTGATAGGAGCTTTTGTCGAGACTGACCCTGTTGAGTCGACTGTGAGACCAACTACACCAGTTGATACATCCACAGCAGTAACACCTCCGCTACCCCCAGTGACTCAAGAGGGTATGAATTAAGCAACTAAGAATGTTATTTATTTCCTCCTCAAGGCATTTTTGACGGATTTTTCCTTCTTTGTGTAGGGGTTTCTTCTCAGCTCCATGTCCTTGTGAAGGAGTTGCTATCAGACAACGATCCTGAGAAGATCGTTCTCTGCATAGAGCTTCGCTCCTTCTTCTCCTTCGTAAATGCTATGATTGGCAAGCTTTTCCATGGTGGACTTTTCCTTCGCCAATTCAAGCCTTTCCTTGATCCCAAAGTCAATTTGATAAGGGAAGCAGGATATCCAGATTTGGCTAAGGCTATAATTAACGATCTCGATTGCCTAGAGCATGAGCTTCAGATGTTTCGTGAGCTCCGAGATGCAGGCGCCTCCTCATTTATTGCTGCCGAGCTGGATACCCACTTACAGTCATTGCGCGAGGCTCGGATTCTTGCTGAGCTGGAGATTCAGATGCAGCGGGACCGAGTAGATCGAGTTGAGACTAGTCTTGCTGCTAGATCATCTTCGCTTGCCGAGCTCGACCTTTCTATTACCTCTTGTGCGACCGAGATAGACCAGCTCAGAAGAGTACTCCGTGAAAAAGAAGAAACTTTGGGTATTCTTCAGATGACGAAAGCACAGGATCAGCAAACCCACACTGCCTTATCTGATGAGTTAAATCTTTGAAGCAGAAGCTAGTTGAGACCGAGGAGATTGCTGTGAATACTTCAACCACCACCGAGGAGTCCATCAGAGCTAAACTTAGGCAAGCTTATGATGAGAAGCTGTCTAAGATCAGTCAGTAGATTTTTGGTCATGGGCTTGATGTATGATTTTGTTTGCTGAGTACTTTGACTTTTGATTCCCTTAGTAAAACTGGTTTTCATCTTTATCTTTATTATGATTCGTCATTCCGTTTGAAAGGATTGACCATAATACTCATAGGATTTTTAGCAAACCCTCAGCCATCAACGGGTTTGATGAGCCTTTACCGACTACCGTTTGAATCGGGCTAGCATGCGGATTGTTTAAATCCGTTCGCATGTAACGTTGCGCTCAGAGATTGAATTTTCTGAGACTTTGTGCTATGATGTCGAATACATAGACTTCGCCATTGTTACGGGAATAGGCTACCCGGCGACACGTGTTAGGTGTTGGCTTTAGGATTTTTAGCTAACCCCTAGTCTTCAACGGATTTGATTAGCCTTTACCGACTACCGTTTGAGTCGGGCTAGCGTGCGGATTGTCTAAATCCGTTCGCATGTAACGTTGCGCTCAGAGATTGAATTCTCTGAGACTTTGTGCTATGACTTCGAATACATAGACTTCGCCATTATCATGGGAATAGGCTACCCAGCAACGTGTATTACACGCTGACTTATCCCTACTTAGATTTCGGGATAAAATACCCCAGAATCGAATTCTGGTGTCTCTTTTTACGGGAAAAAGACTAAACCGGCGACGCGTGTTAGGCGCCGGCATATCCTTTCTTAGGATTCAGGATGAAATTTCCCATGCGTATGAGGCATGGATTTTGGTGTTATTAATAACAACCTGTCATAATGTTGAATATGCGGACGGGTGTTCCTTTTAACGGTTAAGAACTAACCGGCAGTGCGGGTTAAGCGCAGACTTATCCCTGCTTAGGTTTCGGGATAAAATACCCCAGAATCGAACTCTAGTGTCTTCTTCTGCGGAGAAAGACTAAACCGGCAGCGCGTGTTAGGCGCAGACTTATCCCTGCTTAGGATTCGGGATAAACTTCCTAGGATGAATCCTAAATTCTTGGAAAAGGATTGGTGTGGGGAAGGAAGAATTTTATATTCTATTCCCCGATCAAGGAAGAAAGAATTTTATATTCTGTTCCTTGATTCTAGAAAGGAAGAATTTTATATTCTATTTCCAGTGCAAGAAAGAAACTAGAAGTGAGATCTCCACTCCGAGAATCCGGAAGATCTAAATAAGCCTACCTTTTATAGGATCGGTTATCTAGATGAGTTTTTCGTTTATCAAAATGAAGTTTCAACTCTGGTTATAACCATGCAGAGGTTTAACCAAAGAGAAAGGAGGGGAGTTCTTTCGTTTATCGAAAGGAGACTCTGAATTGGAAATGGGCCTCTTGTTCGTGGAAAGAATCAAGAGGGGAAATTTCTGGTGGTTTGAAAAATAATTTTGGTGGATCCACTGTCAATTAAAATTGCTCAGTGAGGGATTTTGGTGGTGGAAATTATTTTGGGTTATCCTCTAGAATATCAAGTGGAATATTCTTCGAGGAACTTCCCGATAAATGGGTTATCCCGAATGTACTAGGGATAGTACTTTTTCAGGAACTTCCCATTTATTGGCATTAATTGCCTGACGCCCTCCAGAGAAATGAGGCGGTATGCGTCGTTTGAGTAGACTGTGTCTATCACAAACGGTCCTTCTCATTTGGGTTCGAATTTACCCTTCTTCTTAGAGTTGAGGATTATCGGTCGGCGAGCAGCGAGGACCAGATCTCCTTCCTTGAAGCTTCTTTGGCGGACCCTTTTGTCAAAAGCCCTGGAAATTCTAGCTTGATAGAACTCGATGTGTTGTTGAGCTTCCAAGCGCCTTTCATCCAACCTCTCGAGTTCTTTGAGACGTTTTTGATGTTGTTCTTCTGTCGACATCTCAGTTGCGAGAGCGATCCGAAGGGATGGGATCTGAATCTCCAAAGGCAGCACAGCTTCACATCCGTATACCAACGAATACGGGGTGGCTCCCGTAGGTGTGTGTACCGTGGTGCGATAAGCCCAGAGTGCTTCACCGAGTTTATCGTCCCAGTCTCGTTTATTAGTCTTCACGAGCTTTGACAGGATTTTAATGATCGTCTTGTTGAAAGCCTCAGCTAATCCGTTCGCAGCGGGATAATAAGCTGTCGACGAAACATCTTGGATCTTGAATTTGTCACAGAACCTGACGAAAGCATTGCTTATAAACTGTGGACCGTTGTCATGAATGATCCGTCTCGGCACGCCGTGTCGGTATATGACATGATGCTTGATGAAATTGATGACGTTGTTCGTCTTCACTTCCTTAAGAGGAATTGTTTCAGCCCACTTTGAAAAGTAATCCGTGATTGCGAGAATAAACCGATTACCTTTGACTGAAGGGGGAAAAATAGGACCGACAATGTCCATACCCCATGTCTCGAATGGCCAAGACGTGGTTGACGTATGTAAACGTTCCGGTGGTTGGTGCATATAATTTGCATGCACTTGACAGGCGTGACATTCTCGCGCGTATTCAATCGCGTCACGAACCATTGTTGGCCAGAAGTATCCCATTCTTCTGATTCGATCATACAGCTTGGGACCAGGCTGATGCGCGCCGCACTCTCCTTCATGTGCTTCCTTGAGAACTTCTTTTGCTTCTTCGTTCGAAAGGCATCGGAGGAGCAAATCATCATACCCTCGATGGTATAATGTACGGGTCTCGGTATTGTAGAAGAACCTTGGTGCTCTTCGGCGAATAGATTCTTTTTCTTTCACATCCTCCGGCAAAATGCCATATTGGACGTAGTCAATGATGGGAAAACGCCAATCTCGGGACTCAGACCCGATTTGAGTTGAGTTCACCTCCTTGGCGTTCGCATTTCTGTCATCTTCTTCTTCAATATCCATATTGTATATGGGTATACAGAGTTGATATGATCTCACTGTGACTAGCAGTTCAGTTTCAGGCGGCTGCGCGAGTGATACTGCTAGTGCTGCCAGTGCATCCGCATAAGCATTCTGGAGACGAGGGATGTACTCGATAAAGAACTCTTCGAACGAATCTGCTATTTTGATGGTCACCTGGTGGTATGGGATCAGGTCTTGGTTCCTGACTTCATACTCTCCACGGACTTGATTGACGATTAGTTGAGAATCCCCAAAAGCTTCGAGATATTCGACCCCCAGCTCCTTGGCGAAACTGAGTCCAATAAGGAGCGCGTTGTACTCAGCTACGTTATTGGAGCGCGGATCGGTCAGTGAATAAGCCCGAGGCATCACATGCTTCCCCGGGGAAACTAAGACAACTCCAACTCCGGAGGAGACTTTAGGACATCCGGGGGTTACTGCCTTATTAACTGCTCTCGAAGCACCATCAAAGTATAATTGCCATACTTGTTGATGCGATGTGGTGTTAACCTCATGGGTTTCATCCGGCAAGTCATCATATACTTCTACCGTATCTGTTGTCGGGCTTGCCGCCAAAAGATCACAAATCGCTTGTCCTTTGACCGACTTCTGCTGTTTGAAGTGCAAGTCATACTGGGACAAGAGAATAGCCCATTTTGCTAAACGCCAATTCATCGAACCCGGTTGCGTCATAAAAGCCCGTACCGGATTAACGTTAGAGATAACGTAAATCGTTTGCCCAACCAAGTAATGCCGCATCTTTTGTACTGCAAATACCAATGCGAGGCATTCTTTCTCAATCATCGGGTATCGGGACTCGGCGCCTACCAAAGTCCGACTTAGGTAATAAACTGCCTGTTCGTGACCATTATCATCGTCTTGTGCTAACAAAGCACTTATCGAATGGTTCATCGCCTTGATGTAAATCAAGAACGGTTTACCTGATTTTTGTGCGACAAGAACAGGAGGGTTCGTCAGATACATCTTGATATCTTCGAGCGCTTTTTGGCAGGCGTCGTCCCAAATAAATGACACACCTTTCTTGTTTAGCTTTGAGAACGGTTGGCACTTCCCAGAGAGATTTGAGATGAACCGTCGGATATAAGCTAAACGCCCTTGCAATCCTCTGAGTTCTCTTAGATTTCTCGGGGGTTGCAATTCATGTATCGCCTTCACCTTGTCAGGATCGATATGTATGCCTTTAGTGGTGACGACGAATCCCAGGAATTTTCCGCTGGACATTCCAAGGAAGGATTTGGTAGGGTTCATCTTCAATTGATGACTCCGCATGAGATCGAACATCGTCTTCAAGTCTTTGATGTGATCTTCTTTGTTGCAGCTCTTTACAACCAAATCATCAATGTAGCACTCGACCGTTTTCCTGAGGTGCTTCTGGAAAATCTTAGTCATCGCTCGTTGGTACGTGGCGCCTGCATTCTTTAGACCGAAAGGCATCACTGTGTAG
>BQKN01000487.1:90370-130411 GCA_022839385.1 Asparagus kiusianus | reverse complement strand
TTTATACCAAGTTAGTTCTAATTTATACCACGTTAGTTCTATTTTATACCGTGTTAGTTCTAATTTATATCAAGTTAGTTCTAATTTATACCACGTTAGTTCTAATTTTAATCATATTAGTTCTAATTTATAACAAGTTAGTTCTAATTTATAACAAATTAGTTCTAATTTTAACCACGTTAGTTCTAATTTATACCACGTTAGTTCTAATTTATACCAAGTTAGTTCTAATTTATACAATGTTAGTTCTATTTTATACCAAGTTAGTTCTATTTTATACCACGTTAGTTCTAATTTTAACCATCTTAACTAACAATCTCCTTAACAAGCAGTGGCTTCTCATCAAACTCCAAAAAAAAGAGTGACCTTGTGCCTGCAGCCCCTTTATTTTTACTTTTCTTGGGCATCATGCACTCTTTTCTCTTGGTCATCCTCCTCCGGCTTACCATACTATAGGGTTCAAAAGTGGCAGGCACAGCGGCGAACTCCGGCGTAGTCGAGGGCGAGACGGGGAGTGACGACGAGCTACCGCGACGAGATCGGGCGGAGGAGAGGAGGGGAGGCGGCGACGAACTCGGGGGAGGCTTGGGAGCCTGAGCGGAGGTGGCGACGGCGAGGAGGGCAAGGGCCAGAGCGACGAGCTTGAGAAAGCCCTTGTTTTTAAAGAGAGAGGGGAGAGAGAGAGAGAACTGGGTTTGAAGGATTGAGGAGAGGAGATAAGGTTATTTTGGGGATTTTAGCTTAGTTGGCATGTAATAATTGTTAAAAAGGGGCTGCAGCACAAAATGTCACACTTCAAGGGGCTGAACCACATGGGAGAAACTAGGAGGGGCTGCAGCACATGAAGTTTCTGTTTTTGGGGCCTGGACACATTTTTCCTATATATATATATATATATATATATATGCTTCAAAACGCGTTTGAGCAAGCCTATTTAGACCTTTTTGAGACACTGCTAATTACTTAATTATTCTAGAAGTACACTTTATACACTGGAGATCCAAGGAACCAAAGGGGACTTTAAATCCTAAACATAGTAAATATCCGCACTTGTATGTTTTATCCGGTCTTCTTCATATACTTGCAGCATATCTGCTGACACTATAGTATTTATATAACCAAACTTTAAGAAAGCATCCGCCTAGCCCACATAAGCGTACACCAAGGTCTAGGTGGTACCTTGGCCACCTTCCTAGCGCCTAGGCGGTACCTAGGTATCCGTCTAGATTTTGGAAGTACCTAGGTGGTTTGCCTACATGGATTGCACGTTTTAGGTATTGATCGTGATTTCCTTCATTATAGCCTTCACGTCCTTCAATCTCCTCCAACTGTGAACATATCCTCTACCTCTCCCAATGTGTAGCAAAACCTCCTCCATCACCACTTAAGAAATCTACCTAGGTATCAGTTCAGCGCTAAGCTTTCTATAACATCAGCAATGGCTATCAGAAATTTTAATTTAAAACTAAAAGATAGAAAACGCCGAGGCCCTGCCTAGGCTTCTACTTAGGCTTCTAGGCTCTAGGCATAAGTCTAACGCTTAGACTGCCTAGCGTTTTCTGTAACCTTGTATATAACCAACAAAGTGGTTATTTGCTATACCAGTGCCTCTGAATTATATTTCTTGATTCGATCTGGACCTGTATAAAAGGAACGATTTTCTTACTGTTTCATTGCAAAAAGTTTAAATGACATATCCAATATTGAACCGCACATGAGTTGCTTGAGATACATTTGTTCTTTTGTTTTTCAGTATGAGAAAATTGTCAGTTGAATTTTTTTTGTACCTACATGTTATTCGAACCAAAATATTTATTTATGTTTTTTTTGCTTTTACTAATCTTAAATTTCCTCGGTGGTCTAGTAGTTGATTGTTATGAAGCACCGACACACGGAAACAAGTCTTGAGTCCGTGTTCGACACGTATCGGACGCGGACACGCGTTCGACACGCGTCGAACACGCGGTCAACGTCGACGACACGCGTCAACGCCCCAACACGCATTTCGACTCTCTTCCGACACAACTGGACTCGTTCCCGACACGGTTGAGAAGGTGAAAAAAAGAAAAACCCCAAACCCAAACCCAAACCCAAACCCTAATTTCTTCACTCACTCGATCGGCTGGGATTCGCGAACAAAAAAGAAAATGCCGCCATAATCTCGATCTCTCTCTAATCTCGGCTCATCCTCGTCGTCGTCGTCGTCCTCGTCAGCAATCCAATCTCAGCTCGTCCTCGTCCTCGTCCTCGTCCTCTTTCCCTCGATCTCTCGTCGGCTAGGTCTGTCTCTCTCTCGATTTCTCTCCTCTCTGATTCTTCATCTCTCTCTCCCTCGATCTCTCGATCTCTTTCGTCGGCTAGGTCAGTCTCTCTCCCCCGATCTCTCTCTGATTCTTCGTCTCTCTCTCTCTCTGATTCTTCGTCTCTCTCCCGATCTCTTCCCCTCTCTCTGATTCTCTCACTTTTCGTCTCTCTCTCTGAATCCGTCTCTCTTTTTCTCTCTCTGAATATAGATTTAAAGATTTTACTGTTTCTACATTTTAATTTACTGTTTTATGTTAATTAATTAGGGTTTCATTAATTTACTATTAATTAATTAGGGTTCTATTTTTTAATTTATTGTTAATTAGGATTTTAGTTACTGTTTTGCTATTAATTTTTTAATTTATTGTTATTACTATTGTACTTTAGAGAAATGGAACAAGAAGGGAGTTCTAGTGATAGTGGAGTACAAGATGACAAATATCCGTTTTGAAAATATGTTATCAAATTGGAGAAAAGGGGTGGAACGGCAAGAGGAAATTGGAGATGATGATGTAATTATTACATAGAGGAGTTTACCGGTTCACACTCAAGAGTTAAAAATCGCCTATTGAGGATAAGCAAGACTGTAATTAAGATGTATTCCAAGTCAACACCCGAAAACCTAAAGGAGTTTCAAAGGACGTTGGATCAAGCGGAGGTGAGGTTAAGAGCTTCTAGGCCTAAGACGCTAGTTTTACCTACACCTCGACTACAAGTACAACCGGTGTAAGTGCAAGTGCAAGCATGCTGATTCGTGAAAGTGAATCTAAGAGGAGGAGGTATAATACCGTGGAACAAGCATTCAACTTGGGAGCAAGGGAGGAATTAGATGAATTGATTGGTAGGATGTTCTTCACCGGGGGATTATCCTTCAACTTGACAAGGAATCCGTATTATGTTAAGGCTTTTACAAGGAATCTACTATCTTACAATGTAAAAAAACTCATGTAGAGAGATTGATGGAGCCCATTAGGGGCACATAGTGACAGAAGGGGGTCTCCATTTGTAGTGATGGATGAGAGGATGCACAAAGGAGGTCCATCATTAATTTTATGACGGTATGTGAGGATAAACCAATGTTCTTGAATGCCGCGAATGCCGAGGGAGAAGTCAAGAAAAAATATATTTAATCCAAACGAAGCTAGAAAAATGCATCACAGAGGTGGGTAATGAGGACAAGAAATAGCAATATTTGATTAGTTGATATATTTTTGAAATTTGAAATTTGAAATTTGAAATTTGAAATTTAGTTTAATTTTAGTTGAGTGATTTGAGAGATTATTGTTTGTTTATATTTTTATTGCACGTTGTGTGCACGTAGTTTTTTTTATAAATAAGGTTGTATGAGACTATTGAAAATCAATGAATTATTAAAAATTAAAATAAAATTTGAGTTGGCTTAATTTGGGTGTGAAACCTAGGACTTGGATATGAAACCCTAGGCCAATACCTATTCCTCTTCTTCTAGCTGTCAAACTTCTATCTTCTCTCGTTCATCTGTTTATCTCACAGCCTCGCTGCTCCTACCCATTCTCTTTCACAAGCTGTCGATCTCTCCCTGTTCTCCTTACCTTCAAGCAGCCGTTGTTCCCGTCTCCGTAAGCTATCAGAACCACCTCAACAGTCGTTGATTTCCCTCCGTCCTCCACTCTTCGAGCCATCGTTTATTTCGTCTTGACGCCGCTGTCGGCCTCGTCCCGACGCTCGCCACCTGCATCGACCCGACGACTACCTGTGGGACATCGCACCGTCCTCATCTCGTTGCCGCGTCATCATCAGTTTAACACTGTCGCACTCGTCGTCATCGGATCTCCGCCTCATCATCGCTGTTCAGTTCACCGTTGTCGTCGCACCACCTTTAGAGGTCTTTCACGTCGAGTCTGTTCAGACCAATAAAGGTTTTGTTTTCTTTCGTGCCTTATTTTTCTGTTGATTTCATTTTGTTACTTAATTGCATGAATAATACATCTCTAAACTCGTCTTATATTCACTACGTACATTATAATTGTGAGTTGAGAGTATCTGAACATGTGACTGCTTAAACTTGGTATTGATCTTAGAACTTACGAAAATGATAATTGATATTGCGATTAAATTATTCGAGATTGGGATTGTTTATGACTATCGTTGCAAATCTTGTTAAAATCCATTTGTCATATTAACTGTTTTAGATTAAATTTCCTGTCTAAGATCATGATTTTTGACAAAATGGTGCGTTGTTCGATTTAGATCGCTGATTCCGATGGACCCCCTCCCCGTTTCACATCATTTTTAGTATCTGAGCATGGTTCTAGGGTAGGAAATTTTTATTTTTATTTTTTTAGATTAGTTGAGTCTTTTATTTGATATTAAAAAATTCTCATTCATCTCATTTAGCTGTTTGTGCACACCATTCATCTCATCTAGTTAGTGCATGCCCACTCGCACAGGTCTACCCTATCAATTTAGGAGAGTCAAGTGAGTCAACTAGTGAGTCAAGCATGTCAGGCAGTACAAATCCCGAATTCTCCGAACTACTTAAGCAAACCGCTGAGTTAAACGGACAAATAAGTAACTTAACACATGAGAGCAGAGCTACCGCCGAGATCCTGAATAACACCAACGAGAGACGTGCTAGGTTAGAAGAAACGCGGGTTACAACTCCGTCACGAGGTCAAGGCTATGGATACCCACCGTAAGGTCATGGGTACATCGTTCATTGACCCCCGCCTCAACTTGTGCCTGATCCACCAACCTTTGATGGTAAGCTCGATCCACAAACTCTCTTTGACTGGCTGAAGAGCATGGATCGCTACTTTGATTGGTACGTCCTGACGGAATCCTAGAAAGTCAAGTTTGTCATAATGAAGCTCACTGGACCCGCCTGCCAATATTGGTCTAATTTTAAAATGATAAGGCATATTAGAGGTGTGTTACCAATTTTTACTTGGCGAGAAGTGACCGACGAACTGAAACAGAAATATCTCCCGCCATCGTTTATTTATAGATTGCTAGATAAGTGGCATTGTCTTACTCAGGAACCAAATCTGTAAAAGAGTACGTTGCTCAATTTGATGAATTGTTTACTCGATGCAGTACCATTAAATCAGAGGCACCAATGAAAGTCTTATCAAAATTTAGAGCTGGATTAAGAAGCGACCTCCAAACCGAACTTTTTGCTAGAGGAGTAAACACCCTTGAGAGAGCTTACGCCTTAGTTCAAGATTTAGGTAAAATCAAATTCCATTAATCTTATAGGGCTCAGAATTTTCAAACTCATCCCTCCCAGTCTTCTCGTGCTAATACATCTAGTCAGCCTCTGAGTCGATCTAACCCTAGTTCTTCCTAGTCTAGAATCGATCCCAAGGGCCATAAGTCAGAGAGATCTCTCTCCAAACTTAGCCCAATAATGTAGTGTTACAATTGTCAAGGATATGGGCAAGTTGCTTCTGTCTGTACAACTCCGTTCAGAGTTAGAATAATAAGCCGCCTATAACGGAATCAAAATCTATTATTAAGGAAACCGTTAACCAGGCCGTAGATTTGACAAAATCTAACTCTGACAAGAAAATCCAGGATAGTATAATCGAAGAACCATGCACTTCCGTTCATTCTGAAACTACCCCCGCAATTGTGAAGTTAATTGAATTTTTATGTAATGACAACTCTCCGACTATTCCTCAAGCTACCCATTTGATCATGGAGTTCACTGATGTTATCCCTGAAGCTGTTCCTGAAATTGAAACTTCAACGTCTGAATTCACTTCAGTGACTGAAAACATTGTTGATATACCCCACGAAGTCCTCTTGGACCAACATGACACCCAACACATTCCTGATTTGGTTCCTAAAGTGAGTCACTCAGATATCCGTATGGAAGTTGAATCACAAATTGCGCATCATGAGATAGCTACTATATTAGATGTCTAATCCTCATGCATTGTCCCGATAGTCACTCACACATGCACTGATCATTTTTGGGAATATATAGTGATTAGGGATATAAGTTTGAGCACGAGTGTTTTCATTCTCTCTCATTTTGAACACGCAAAAACACTCATCCGTCATGCATGTGTTTGCACGTTCCTCCTTATCACTGCAAAAATAAGAAATTTGTTATGCATATTAACGAAGGAACACCTAATTATTCCATTTGATAGAGGACGTCATGCATTTTAGACACTTCGTTGAGTTACATCTGCCATTGATCACATTGTTTGAGTCTGCATTTCATCATAATCATTTGAGTTGATTTACATCATTTTTTTATTTTGTATTGATCATATATTAGGGAATTAATGATCTAATTTGAATAAATACATTGCTAACTGAAATGTATGATATTGAGTCAGGACCTAATTTAAAACTATTAATGCTGATATTTTAGATGGTTCGAACTTGTCCAATACAATTTATTTATAGCTGTTTAAGATTTAACTTGATATTTATGAGCTTTTCCAACTCTTGAACTAATTAATGGAAACATTTAGTGATTTGGTCATAGTTCTATTTTCAATATTGAGTGATTAAACAGTTCACAATGTTATTGGCAGTCCACTGATATAAGCCTGATTCTAACCTATTATTTATGAGAGTTCTTTCACTTTATTCCACTTCTATATATTCATCCATACAGCAGTGAATTTTGATAATATTTTAGATGGTGGATTTACAATGCAATCTAGCTAATGATTTGAGATGCAGAAAAATAACTGACAGCAGATTAAGATGCAGACAGAGTATATTGAAGATGATAAGTTTCTGCAGCTAACTGGACGGAGTCGAGTTTTCTCCCACCCGGGGAGAATAATGAGGACAAGAAATAGCAATATTTGATTAGTTGATATATTTTTGAATTTTAAATTTTGAATTTTGAAATTTGAAATTTAAAATTTGAATTTTAAAATTTAGTTTAATTTTAGTTGAGTGATTTAAGGGATTGTTGTTTGTTTCTATTTTTATTACACGTTGTGTGCATGTAGTTTTTTTTTATAAATAAGGTTGTATGAGACTATTAAAAATCAATGAATTATTAAAAATTGAAATGAAATTTGAGTTGGCTTAATTTGGGTGTGAAACCTAGGCCTCGGGTGTGAAACCCTAGGTCAATCCTTGTTCCTCATCTTCTAGCCGTCAAACCTCTATTTTCTCCCGTTCATCTGTTCATCTCATAGCCTCGCTGCCCCCACCCCTTCTCTTTCACAAGCTGTCGATCTCTCCCTGCTCTCCTTACCTTCAAACAACCGTTGTTCCCGCCTCCGTAAGCCGTCAGAATCACCTCAACAGTCGTTGATTTCCCTCCGTCCTCCTCCACTCTTTGAGCCGTCGTTTATTTCGTTTGAAGCCGCTGCCGACCTCGTCCCGACGCCTGCCACCTGCATCGACCCAACGATTATCCGTGGGACATCGCACCGCCCTCATCCCGTCGTCACGTCGTCATCGGTTTAACACTGTCGCACTCGTCGTCATCGGATTTCCGCCTCATCATCGCCGTTCAGTTCACCGTTGTCATCGCACCACCTCCAGAGGTCTCTCACGTCGAGTCTGTTCAGACCAATGAAGGTTTCGTTTTCTTTCGTCCCTTATTTTTCTGTTGATTTCATTTTGTTAGTTAATTGCATGAATAACACATCTCTAAACTCGTCTTATATTCACTGCGTACATTATAATTGTGAGTTGAGAGTATCTGAGCATGTGACTGCTTAAACTTGGTATTGATCTTAGAACTTGCAAAAATAATAATTAATATTGCGATTAAATTATTCGAGATTGGGATTGTTTATGACTATCGTTGCAAATCTTGTTAAAATCCATTTGTCACTTTAACTGTTTTAGATTAAATTTCCTATCTAAGATCATGAATTTTGGCGAAACGGTGCGTTGTTCGATTTAGATTGCTGATTTCGATGGACCCCCTCCCCCGTTTCGCATCAGTGGGACCGCAAAATGCCATTCAAATCATAACCGATAATGCTTCGGCATGCAAGGTCGCAAGAGGGCTTGTGGAGGGCACCTGACCTCACATATTTTGGACTCATTGTGTAGTCCATACACTTAATCTTGCTATTAAGAATATTTGTGCGGCTAAGAACACGGAAGCAAATGTCGTGGCTTATGCACAATTACATTAGCTTACAGAGATCTCCAACGATGCATTGGTTATGAAGAATTTTATCATGAACCACTCTATGCGACTTGCCATGTTCAAGATTATTCCATGATGAAGCTCCTATTGATTGCTGACACAAGATTTGCCTCGTAGATTATTATGTTGAAGAGGTTTAAGGTCGTCAAGAGAGCCCTTCAAGACATGGTCCTTAGTGATTGATGGAGCGTGTATAGAGAAGATGATGTGGGGAAAGCTCAATTTGTGAAAGAGAAAGTCCTCGATGATTTATGGTGGGACAAGATAGATTTTATTCTTGACTTCATTGGCCCAATCTATGAAATGATAAGGGTCACCGATACCGATACTATGTCTTCATTTGGTGTATGATATGTGGGATACAATGATTGAGAAGGTGAAGCAAGCTATTTATAGGCATGAGGGTAAAAGGGATAACGAGGAATCTCTTTTTTATGAGGTGGTTCATAAGATCTTGGAGGATCGATGGAACAAGAGCAACACCCCGCTTCAAGCACACTCTTTAGTTCCAAGGTAATATTTCACATTTCACTATTTAATGCGAATATTTTTATTAATCAATACATTGTGGGCTAATTCATGTTATTAACGAACATAGGTACTATCATTCCACATGGCTCAATGAGAACGTCAATCGGCAAGCTTCAAATCAAGATCTTGAGATCTCTACGGAAAGAGCAAAGTGCTTAAGAAGATACTATCCTAACCCCGATGAACGATGGACGATGAACTTGGAATATGCTAAGTTTGCGGGGGCTTTGGAGGGTTTTAGTGATCCGGATTCTCTTTTCGATAGAGGACATATAGATCTAAAGTCATGGTGGTTTCTTTATGGTCCAAGTACATCAAATTTGCAAGCATTAGCCATAAAGCTTCTAGGCCAATCTTGTTCCTCTTCTTGTTGTGAACGAAATTGTAGTACGTATGGTTTCATTCACTCCTTAAAAGAGGAATAAGCTAACCCCGGTACGTACGGAGGATCTTGTTTATGTTCACACCAACATTCGCTTACTTTCTCGAAGTTCGGAAGAGTATATGGAAGGGTAATCAAGAATGTGAGATATTGGTGGAGATGCCTTTGACTCATTTTAAGGTGCCGATATTTTAGATGTTGTTGCCCATTCTCTTGATGAGCCCACGATGGAGATCGTTGTGTTTGAGGAGGATGAAGGAGTTGAAGCCATAGAACGATCTTTTTGATGTTTCAACTTGAAAACTTTATTTTAAGATATGCTTTTGGTTGTAATTTTTATATTTTTGCAATGTTAGTAACTTAGTATTTTATAGCCATGGAACTAGTTGTAACTTGAACTTTATTCTCTTGTATTTTTATATGCTCAAGATGAAAGTAATGAAAATTAAAATTTGGTATTATCTTCAAATCAGTTACATTACTTACATTTGTCATTGATTCTACAAGCCAATGTTACATAATAATAATATTAAAAAAATCTAGCCGTGTCGTCGTGTCCTATTTTTTTGGGTTTTGCCATGTCTGTGTCGTGCCCGTGCTTCATAGGTTGATGTTAGTATTATGTGTGTCGAAAGGTTATTGATTTGAATATTTGTTTGCTCTACCTGTATAGGACTATGTATATGTATATATCTATGTTTATGTGTATGTCTGTGCATCTGTATATTAGTGTGTGTGTTTTGATGAGGAACAATCGAAAGACGGTGGGGGCTTTGGGAAATCTTGTCGGCAGTATCAGAGGCCAACGAACTTGGGCTGCGAAAGAACAGAGGTTGAATTTACTGGCTTGGGTTCAAAGAAACAAAAGGAAAAGGAGATGAAGAGTGAACTTGGTTTTGAGGTTTTGACTCTTTATCTTCTTGTGGAAGGGGAGTGCTGATTGGTGTTTTGGAGCAATGATGTTGGGTGTTTTGTGGATGGAGAGAAGCAGAAACAAGTTATGAGCCTTTGAAAAGTTTGGGTTTTCTTTGATTTTTTTATTTATTTGGAAAAGTGGTGATTGAATAAATAGCTCAAATAAAACAAGGAACAGATAAATAAAAATAAAATTGTCTAGATTGGATCTAAGCTTTCTTGGCTTCAAACCTTGGTAAATCATATGGCCACTATACCAACAAACCATATGCCTGATTTTTTCTCAATTTTATTTTATAAATTTCTTCATGCCTTAAAAAACAATGAAAGCATAACTCCTTAAATGAACTTGTAAACCCATCTCTACTATTTGAAATTCAATAGGAAATCTCATCCCTAAAGCAATTCAAAATTCAAAACTAGATAAATTAGTCTAAAAGATAAATTCAAATATTCAAATATCCTATCTAAAATCCTGAGAGAAAAATAAATTTGATTTTTAATAACTTTGTGTTCTATTATCTACATTAGATGAAGCCTTTGAATTTGTCCTACATCACACACATGCACGCATACACACACGTGTATTGTGGGTGTGCGTGAGTGCATGTGGGCAGGTGGGTGCGGGCATGTGTGATAAGTTGCATTTCTTAAGCTCTCTTTAATTGATTTCTTAAGCTCTCTTTAATTGACATTGTCATGCATTGAACATAAGAACCATTCTTGGAGTTGCAAATGGTGGCTTCATTTATTTTTTCCTGGACTACTGATGTTAATTTGCTCGGCCTGTGCTTTCCTATGAGTGTAGTAGATCTAACAAGGAGGTTAAGAAAAGGGGTGGAGGAGGATTTGCCAAAGTATGCAGTCTTTCCCCACAACTTCAGGAGTTCCTTGGTGAAACTGAGTTGGCTAGGACTGAGGTAATGCTTTAGAGTTTCTTTATGTTTTTCTATTTATCCACAGTTCACATCAACTAAAAAACTTCTATGATCTATAACTTAACTTTATTCTAATTTCTTGTGTTTGTTTTCAGGTTGTGAAAAGAATTTGGGCTTATATTCGTGAGAACAGTCTGCAAGACCCAAGCAATAGGAGAAAAATATTATGTGATGAGAGAATGCATAATCTATTCAATGTGAAAAGCATTGACATGTTTCAGATGAATAAAGCTCTTTCAAAGCATATTTGGCCATTGGATTCAGAAGATGGTATTTTTCTCTAACTGGCCACTTAGATCATCTATTTCTCTTAGGTTGTAGCTAACTTTACCATGAATATTGCAAACTTGCAGTCTGGGCTCGAAACTTGTTCTTTTCTCATATCCCTTTGCTTTTGCAGCTTTTTTAGCAACAGATGAAACCTACAATATGATGATGCATATAGTTTCCTCTAACTTGTGTGTACTGTTTCGAAAATTTTCTGAATCTTTGGATAATTATGTGTGACTAATTATGTTGTCAATTTTTTCTTATCATATTAGTACTATGTTCTGATGCCATACTCTTTTCGATGCTGTATATGTCCTAGTTTATCACTTTTTGTTTATTTTGGTCATTGTTTTCCTTGGAAATTATTAAAATTCCTTATCTTTTATTTACTTTAAGAAGCTCCTGAAAAACTTTGCTACAGAATGTCGTTTTTCATTCAGCTTTCTTTACCTTCGTCGTGTTCCTTTTAAATTCCTTCTTTCGTATAAGTTTCCATCATAAAATTATATTCAAGTATTTACCCTGTTTGAATTCAGAAAAGGAGTATTTTCAGGAAGGCCAAAGGATTACAAATATGGACATGTAGATGTAATGTACCTTTAACATGTCATCAAAGCTGTGGCAGGTTGGTTTTGTTTTGCCCTTCCAAATGGGTGGAAGCAATACCACTAAGGGAGGTTAAAACCAAGAATGTCGTCAACTTCCTCACACGTGGTCTACCGCTTCAGGGTCCCTAAGCTAATGGGAAACATTGTCTTGGAAAAGAAGTCAATAAACTGTGGGTCTGGGATTGAAAGTTTATGCGCTTCACTCATATAAATATGAAAGTGAACAAAGTAGTTGACTGGATTTGGCTTGATCCTAGACAAAAAGTATGCAGGAGCTTTCAATGCCTAGATCCTAAAGAGGAGATTGTATCTAGTGGAGGCCATAAATACCTAATAATGTCATTATAACTGCTGGAGAAATCAGCATCCGCTGGAGAAATACCTAATAATGTCATTAAAAATGATGAGAATTAGCAATCGAGCTACTGTCAAAGGAAGCATTTATCTGATTGGCATGAGAATGGACATACAACTTTAAGAAAAGATAATGCGGTGATGGAGGAAGCATTTATCTGATTGGCATGAGAATGGACATACAACTTTAAGAAAAGATAACACGGTGATGGAGGAAGCATTTATCTGGAGCAGTAAAGAACTGTGTGACTAGGACATGGATAAAGTATAAATGACTCAATCTATAATAATTCAAGATCTATGTTATGAATAGCTGTAGTCTGTAGAGTCTGGAGGGATAATATCTGCAGCAGAATGAAAAATATTTTATTGATATGGAGAAAGGTCAGAGAATCCAGAACACCGAGAGGTTGCAAATGTTGGTCTCATTGTCTAATACATGCTATTTGATATACTAAAAGAATTCCTCGCTTGAGAACAATTGAAAGCCTTTTACAGTTTGTGAGGGTTGTAGTCCCCAGTGGTTCACTCATTGGGAAAAAGGTGTCAAAGATCAGATTTTAGTTCTTTTTCTAGCAGAAAGGAAAATAAATCACATGTTCGCCTAATTTGCTAGGTTTTCTTAAAGCTATTTTAGTTGCTTTATAATGGAATGGGAAATAGTTCCGGAAGTATTGTTTAGACCAATTATTTAACTAACCATGTTATCCATTTCATTCAATCAGTAACAGGAGTCCTCTGGTATTTTCCTCTCTGTTTATTATATGTCATTGATATCAAAAAAGCTTACAATAGACAGCCAAGGGAGTTAATATGGCCAGTTTTATTAAAGAAACAAGTATCTAGCATAAATATTAATGTAATTGATGCTATTAAAGATCTATATGATAAAGTAAAAATTGGAGAAGATACAAAACTCTCCTGTTACCACAATTGTGTTAGTTATGGATGAACTAACTAGCATTGTTTTAAATACCTTCGTTATAGGTTGCATATCCTTTTACTAGGCTTGCCATGAAATGATATGGTCTCAATATTCTTTACCGCTTTTTTGGCAATTTTTGGGCGACATATCCCCGACGATATATCTGTCGATATGTCGGCGAATATGTCCTTTTATTTGGCTTGTTGCAAAATAATATAATTCTAAAATTTTTATTTAATGTTTTTAGCAAAACTTCCAATACTATGAATTTTTTAGCAAATTCTAGTAGGTTCTTCTCCCTAAGAAAATTTCTACAATTGTTTAGTGATCCTAATAAACATTATTTATATTTTGTATGCTTAGATTTCATTTAGCATGTTTAGTTACATTTTAGGATATTATATGCACATCATCCGATACAACACTCTAATATTTACTACATATCCCCGATATTTCCCCAATATCCACAAAGTGATATGGATTTTGGTCGTCTGATACTTCCCGTTTGCCGATATTTACTTACTAGACATATTTAAGACATAGTAGTAAATCATTATGTTATTTCTTATTTGTTGATTACATAGTAATTACATTATTAGCTTCTGAGAATAAGGAAGGATAACTTCTGAAGTAGAAAGGTGGAGAAAAGCTCTCGAATTTGAAGGCTCACAAGAATTTAAGCCGAGTAGAACAAAATTAGAATGCGGAATGCAATTTCGGTAGAAAATGTGAAAATATTGAATACTGAATATTGAGGGTCAAACAATGCCTTAGGAATCATCACTTTCACTATTTAATATTAGTCATTCTTCATGTTATCGAGATCGAGGATGATATGTTCATTGAATCATATCAGGATATCTAAAGTAGAGGAGTGCTTTAGGTATCCCGTGTGATCACAAAATACCTATAAAATTGTCAGTTATAACTCACGGATCAACTTTTAAGTCCTTGTATTTTTGTTATGGGTAATTTTATTGGACATATTTAAGATGAAGTCTTATGCTGTTTGTTCTTTGCTGATGAATAAATATTAGTGCGTAACGAGAGAATAATACTTTCTAAAGTAAAATGTGGAGATAAAATCTAAAGAACTTAGAATGAGCAGAATAGAAGCAGAATACATATAATACAATTTTAGTAAAAATGTGAGAAAATGAATGAGTAGTGAATATTGTCGTTGAAACACCTTAGGAGTAATCACTTTTGCTATTTAAGATCAATCGTTTGTCAGTGTGATGAGATTGAGGATCATCTTTTCATTAGGATGATTAAAGTGAACTTCTTCTCGAGTCTTTTGTGATCGTAGAATGCCTTTGAAATCGAAGGGAAAGAGCAATTAAGGGAAAATATATGAAAAAAAATGAATGTAGTAAAAATGAGAATGTTCGATGGCCATGTTGATATACATTAAGCGATAGGATAAAGAACTATTATACGAAGTTAGAGGTTGCTCCCATTGATGATAAACAGAGATGTCCAATTGAGATGGTTTCGTCATGTTTAATGGAGATCACTTGATAGACCAGTTAAGGAAAAATGATCAATTGTAATTAATAAAGTTAGGAAAAATGATCAAATTATAATTAATGAAGTTAAGAAAAATGATCAAATTGTAACTAATGAAGTTAGGACGACCAGAGGTAGACATAGCAGAACTAGGTTGGATATAGCCTTTAACAGAACTGAGGAGAATAATTGCATTCGTGTTGTGGACACCAATTGCCATTGATCTAGATTACTATGTTTAAGATTTTAACATAAAAATCTAGGATCAGCTAAATTTATTTTTGCACTGTTATTACCCCTATACACATTTGACTATAGTTAAATTTTTTGCTTTCTATGATTTAGCAGGTACTATCAAGTCAGCACAAAAGGAAAAGAAGCCAAAAAAAGAAAGAGAAGGTTAGGGAAATTAATTCTCTTGTATAGTAGTATTGTTAACTGGTATTCCGTAATATTCATTTCTTTTCACAACTTCAGATGAATCTCCACCTAAAGAGAAGAAGCAAAAGGGAGGGAGAGGTTTTCTTGCACCGCTCCAACTTTCAGATGCTCTAGTGAAGTTTATTGGCACCGGTGAAAGTGAATTACCACGGTCAGATGTAGTGAAGAGAATGTGGGATTACATCAAACAAAATAATCTGCAGGTATCCCATCTTTATTACTTTCTCATGTTCTTTCTGCATATACCTTGGGATTAGTGTAGTGGCTGGCTATGAGGTTACTTGAAGGGGCAACATAACAGTTCTCTAATATACAATCAGCAAGACATAGGAATAGCTTTTTACTTGTCAACTAATCAATATTTCATGATACAACTGTCATATGTGAGCAACATCATCTGTTATCTACATTTTTCTATGAACTGTTATGCATGTGTATTAAAGTTACCATTATATATATAAATATGCATGACGATACTACTTGCCGTTGACCATAAATGAAGAGTTCTTTCTTTATAATGAATATCTATTGGATTTTCTAAACGTTATTTTACATGTTTGAATACTCAATTCATACTGAGAAAGGGTACAAATCAAACGTGATCATCCTTTTTAGGCCTCCTATCTCTGATAAAGTTTGTATTATATGCAAATATACATATGACAGTAATAAGTGGGATCCAAATGTGGCTTCCATGGAAGACCATGATATAATAGTACAGTGTGAGATATGTCAGATATGATGTAGTATCATTGATTTATAGGTCAATTTCTCAAACAATCATTCAGTTTAGTGCTGCAAAGATTATGAAGACCCTTCATTAGCGATATACATGCACTTACATGTAAAATTCTAGTTTTTTATTTACAAAGATATTAACCAAAAAAAGCATCAGCAAACCAGATGTGAACTTTGAATCTGAGTCACTGACTCACTAAATTATCACTTTAATTTCTTAGACTAGGAGATGGGAGACCTGTCTGGTAGACTAATACATTTTGTCCCCATCAACACATTGCAGGTAAATAGTAATATTTGGTCTATTTAAAAGCATGTCTTGAATATGTATTACCAAATATTGTAGCACCCAGTTCCCGACACCAGTTATGTTCTCTCCATCGTATATGTTCATAAATGCTAAATTGTTCCTGCATGTACACATACTTACATGTAGAGATATGTGCATATTTACACACATAAAAGTTAAGAATTGTTTGTTCCAGTCTTTTTATACAGTCATATTAAATACTGAATATTCTTTTATTTTAATGTTTCCTTTCATGCACACCAAGTAAATATGGTGTAAGAGTGCGATTTCATGGATGAAAGGGAGCATTTTGGTAGATTACTATTTGTAGATAGCTAACAAGCTGAAAAATCAGCCGGTTAAACATTTTCCATAACCAGTGTTATTAATTATCTTGCGAAAGGTCTTAACTTTTGACCTCAAATTAGCTGTTTAAGTCTTCTGGGCACTTATCGATAGTGTATAACCAGGGTGCAAGTTGATCCTCCTGAAATATAGGGAATTGAAATAAGGATGGTAGAAGAGTGTAAAAAAATATCATTGAACTATCCTGTGGATGAGTTTTAGTACCATGGATGTGGCAAGTTATGCAACAAGTTGTCACTGTGCATCTGGAGTTTCATACGTTTGTCCTATTTTAGTTAGGAAGTATAGGTTTATTTTTTTACTTTATTTAAAGCTATTTGATGAAATCATCATTTTCATGCAATTCTAGTTATATGGTACTAGACCTATTCTACTAAATGTTGTAGTAAAGAATTGTACTATGTAAGACTGGTAAAGAACGAATCAGTTGATATCTGTTAAAATCTTTGTATTTGAATCCCAATTCAAATTTTATTCTTCGAATTTCTTTGGATCCAAATTCATGAAATATTTATCAAATATTAAAATATAATTATTTGATTTGATATTATATAATTTATAATATCAAGTTATTTGACTAAACATTTTGATTTGATAATGATGTACAAACTGTCATTAGAATGTTTGATTTGAAAATTTGAGTAGGAACTCTTAGAATCCTCAAAATGAATATAAGATCTAGAAGGAAATATGCAAATCAAACACAATATTATGTGTGTAACAACAAAATTATAAGTGATTGAAATTTAAAGAAATATTAATTAAGCAAATGAATTGAATATGTGAATGCTCATATTTGATTTGTTTAATATACGTCTACACAAATTCATTGATTTCTCTTAAATGATCTCTCAAACAGAATTTAAACAAACAGTTAGATGAATATATATTGAACTATTTGATTTGATAATTATTCGATCAAGTTCAACCCCTACTTCTATGACACAATCTTCAAAGAATAGATCTAATAAAGGTTGTAGTGAAGGCTTTTTTGATCCCTGTAGCTCTATGATATCATGCTGCGAGATGTTGAACATTAAGACAGACATATTCACATGTATAGTCTTATTATACTTCACAATGTATCCATGTTCATGGATTCCGTGTGACTGCATAAATTGTATCCATGCTGACCCATCTAGTTTTTAAAAAATTGTTTATTATCATATATCATGCCCATGCCCTATTTTGTGTCCATGTTACCAAGTTTTGAGTAGCTCATGGGAATGTTTAAATATTATTTTGTGGATGATTTCTGGATATATGAGAAATGGTAAAATTTTAAAAACATTCTGCTGCTGGTTATTCCATGTATCATGATTGGGCCAAGAAAGTTGGATACCTTTCTTGTGGTTGAGGATTGAGAAAAACTGTGACATTTTCAGTAGAGGATACTTGAAAGAACTTAGTTGTAATCCATCATTTGACAAAATTCTAAAGAAAATACCCTTGTGGGAGGATCCTTGTCAGTGATTCAGAAATTTGCGTCTATGAGATACCTCATTTCTTTTCTTCATCCTGTCTAGGTGTTCAATTTCTTTAGGGTGCATGATAGTCAGATGGTTGCAGCACACTGGTAGTTTTATTAGTTTTAGGCACAAAAACTTGCTGGTGTTTATTCTTCTAGATAAGTTGGCTTTCACATCAATCTGGGCCACTATTAGTATGCATTTCTCAGATTTCTGCTGCTAACTACCACTATTTTTATGGGCTTAATAAGTCCACGGGAAGCATATGTGCTTAGCAAATAATTCTGGATGAAGCCAAAGTAATACACAGAGAAGTGAGTGTGCAGCTGATTACTGTTGAGATTTAGTCTATCCGTTAGAATCTTGTGATTACATGGAGTAAGTTAATGAATGCGTCTTAATGGCTTCAGGGCTATGTGGCAATGTTACTTTAACCACAGGCACGTGCATTGGGCATGGAATTGAAGTATCACTGATTTGGTGTTCAAAGATATGTTTCGTGTTTAAAGTACCACCACCAATGTCACCTAATTAGATATCCAAATTGGGGCTCGAGAATGTTGATAAGATCATTTTTGAATTGGCATGAAGTCGTCATTTTTCAATGATCACACATAAGAGGAGGCAACTGATGATCTCAGTGCTGCAGATTAGCTTGAATATACTGTTGATAATAAGAGGACTGAGGAAGCTCGAATTTCGAGTAAAACGGTATGGTTGATGGCTTGATGCAATGGAGCTTAAGCAGTATGAGCTTCCAAGGAAGTTTCATTGCTTTGCAATTTGCATCATTTGAAACTAAGCTCCTTCCACTCAGTGCACTCACCCTCACATAGTGTGCTGCACACAACACCCTATTATGCATACATAATGGGAAAGATTTTCGTTTTTACATTTTTTGCATTAAAAGAAGATCAGTCTGGCAGCAGTCCGGAGGACCAAGATGTTTCTAGAGTTTATTAATCATCCAGTCATGCCTTCGCTATGAAATATCCTTATAAGTTCAAGATTTTTAGAGCTAACCTTCAGGTGTATTACCATCAGTGAAAAACCTTTACCAAGATATCCTGACCTTTAATGCTAATTAATCATGGATAAGTGTTTGTTTATATAATTTGAGAATTCACATTTTGTAGGTATGGGTAATATAGAATAATACCTAATGACGACTTTATGAATCCTAACATTGTCTAGTATCATGTGGGTGGAAAGAGATGGATAGATAGATAGAGTGAGGGAGGCAGGGAGAGTGTGTTTGTTTGCATGTATATCATGTTTACTTGCTCCAACTTTTTGGTAGGATCCTGCTGATAAGAAGACTGTCATATGTGATGAGAAGCTGAAAGAGTTGTTCCAGGTCGATTCCTTCACCGGATTCACTGTTCCAAAGTTGCTCACAGCTCATTTTATCAAAACAAAATAGTATACGGTGATCCTGCTGGTATTCCCACAACCCAAGGAAACGGGCAATTTTGTTTGCAAGTGTAAGTCAGAATGTTCCACCTGTTCACCATTTTGGTTCTTTCTTCAGTTACAATGTCCAAAAGATTGATGAAAGAATGGAAATGAAATCATCTGTTCGTCTCTTTAGTTAATGTTCACCGTTACATTTCATAATTGCTCCACAGATTTTAGATCTTAATGTAGGCATGGGAGATATGCTAAAAAGCAGTGTTTTTCTCTTTGCTTTTTTTTTTAAAATTTATTTAGGATGTATATTGTTTTTGAAGTTTTTGAGTAGAAGAAGATTCTATTTTACTAAAGTTATACTGAGTAGGGAGATGATCATTTTTACTAGATTTCCTTATGTATGATGCTTTATAAATTAGAAAGACAAATTCCTGTCATGCAAATATTTGGTTATTGATTGCTATTGATAGATTGATCTTGTTGATGAATTGATGCTTCATTTCTTATCTTTCTTGTTTCTTCCCTAATCCTCTCTCCTTGCAACAAATTCTCCTCCTGTTCTGCATTAGATTCCTGGAGGAAGGGGTATTAGTGGGAAAAGAGAGTACATTGATCTCCTTACTATTGTTAGATTTCTGAAGGAGATTAATGGGAAAAAGAGAGAGTAAGTGAAGAAAGAAGAGAAAACTCGAAGGATAGTGAAGATCAATCAATCAAGAATCAAATCTTTTGAGCTTCGTTTGGATACCATGGTGTTTTTTTTGTTGTGTTTTTGTAAGAAACCACTATGGTGTTGTGTTTTCTACCTAAAGTGTTTTCAAAACACCATGTTGAGTGTTTGTAGTTGACAGTAGTTTGACCCATTATAATACTAGTATTAAACATATAATTAATATATTATATATTAATTATAATAGAATATATTATAAATAAAATATTGTCATATTTATTTTACATTTATTATAATATCACTAATATTAAATATAAGAAAATATAATATTGTATAATATATTATAATATTATATTGTAATTTAATAAATTATATTAATAATATAATGATTTATAATGATTACATATTATTTTCAACTAATAATATATTTAATTATTTTGATATATCAATTTGCTATTGTTATATTATATATTATTTTTAACATAATATTATCTTATTATTAATATAATATTGTACTATTATTAATATATATAATATTATTAATAGTATTACTATTGTTATTACTAGTATATTATTAATAAATTAATATATTATAAATATTTAACGTTATATAATATATTGTAGTTTCTAATATGTTAAGAGTTCATTAATATTACTTTAATAGTATATTAATAATTTATGATATAAATAAATATTATTATATTATGAATATATTAATATTAATTAACCTTTATTAGCAATAAATTATTTTAGTTCATAAAATATTATATTATTTTTTAAATAAAGTATTTATATTTTGTATATTATATTATATTTACTATATAATATACTAATATATCATTATTATATTATTGTTCTATTATTGAATGTATTAATATTATATAAAATTTTATAATTATTAATTTATTGTATATTATTTATAAAAAATTAATAATATTATAGTGATTATAATATTATATAGTATATTATTATATCATTATGTATTATCAATAACTTTTTTTATTAATTTATATATATTTTACTATTATTTATTATTATATTACGTTAACTATATTATTATATAATACATTATCACCATATTAAATATTAATATTTAATATATTATTATATCATTATATAATATATTTAATAATATATTTTATATTATGTAATAAATATTGCTAATATATTAGATTAATTATAATATAGTACAATATAACATAATAAATATGTCGATAATAACTATGTATTAATTATATTTAACACATTATGTTATTATATTAACAGTAACACATTCTCAAACACCAAACTTAAAACACCAAAAAAGTATTTTGAAATAAGTACTGTGTTTTTTGTTTGAGGATGATTTAGCTTAAAAAACACCATGGTTTTCAAACGGGTGGTGTTTTAATTTTGACAAAAACACTATGGAAACAAAGCAAAACATCACGGTATCCAAATGAAACCTTGATAATCAGAATCAGTGTTTCTACTTTCAAGGCATTGTTACGTTGTTTCTACTTTCAAGGCATTGTTACGTAGGAAGCACTAGTAAAAGGATAAACTTTCTTCTCAACTGTATCTCCAATGAAGATAGAATCTTCTTCTACTCAAAACTCTTCAAAAACAATATAAGAGTCATATCGATCTGAATAAAACATAAACTCCAAGCAATCCTAGGATACCTCCTACAACAAAATCTGAGATCTTTGGCAGAATCTCCATCAATTTCATTTCAAGTTTCGTTGGATAGATGATGGATAAAGTTCTCATAAATGTTGATTCTCAGTACATTAAAATACTTTTAGATTATAATCGTAAAGAGTAAAAATGCTTAGGTTCAAATGCCAGAAATACTCAATGAAGATGCCCACTTAAAGGTTTGTTCTCCTTGAGCAAAGGTTATTTGTATTTCAGTTTAGGTTTTGAAGAGCATAGAGGATGCACATCTTTTGAAATGAAAGGTGATGGTCTACGATAATAGAATCTGAATGCTAACCTCTACTTTTGAACTCCCATTTCTCATTCATCATCTATAGGCAATTGTCCTATTAATATTGTAAATTTGTCAGGATTTATGGGAAGTATGTTCTCCCTTAGTTATTCAACAGTTGTTAGTATTATGCCTTGAAGCTGTGCTTTGCTCCATCTGCTGTTTCTAATAAAATTTCAATAGCAAACCTGACGGTTCTCTTCCAAAGCTTCATATGATTCTGATAACTCCTGAAATAGTTACTATTTAATTATTTCTTTTTTTAATATGGAACAATACATATTTAATTAACAGCTTCTGTTTTCACTTAAAGATTATTGTTCGTTAAACTCTTTAGTTATGCCAGTTTGATGAGAAACATGAATCATATTGTTTCTTTTAAGTTCAGTTGTTTTCTGATGAATGTGTTTTACAGTGCTACTTCAGTTGACAACCTCTTGTAAAGATGAAAACCATTTAGTTGGTTATTAAACTTGGAATATTTTACTTTTTCATTCCTGGATAAAGTGATTTGTGCATTGTGGATAACACTCCAAGAAGTTCGTTTAGGTGAGAAGATATTTGATTCTAGTTTCTACTTTTTTTAAGCGAATTCACATGACAGAGAGATATATAGGAAAACCGACTTTGATTTAGATCCTTGTGGGGGTTGGAATTTCTAGGGAAACTAGACTTCAGCTCACCTTTCAAATCCTTGGGCTTGACATACTAACATTTTTCTTTTTTTTGACATTTTGATGCAAGTTAACAGTAAATTTTATGCAGTCACTTGAGAGAGAGAGAGAGAGAGAGAGAGAGAGAGAGAGAGATCTCCATGTTTTTCTTTAGGTTGATTTGTTGAATATATGAACCATGTAGTTTCCTTCCCGGCCTCCAAGTCCACTGTTACATCTGTGCATCCGCTCCTTTATCACATTCTTCCTGATTTAAAGCCTTCATACTTCATCTTTTAGGAACTAGAAGTGAATCCCTCATCTTGTTTTCAAATCTTAATTGATTTATAAACTGAGCAATGGCTCAAACATATGTTTAAACCCAAGGGCATATGAATTCCTCATCTTCTAAACTGAGCAAGGCTTAAATGTGAGTACGACATCTTTCCTTTTCTGTGGGATTCACCATTGCACTTGTCAGTCATGCATGCTGCACCTTTTAGATTGCTTTGTAGGACTTACATTATCTGTTCTTTATGTTACAAAATCCATTAGATGTCATATCTGGCGGCAGTTGTTTGGGTGGGTGCTACAACTAAAAATATTAGCAGATGCAATCAAAATATATAGTAATATGCGAACTATACAAACCGCTCATGTAATTTATGCAAGGGACTATAAATGTAGTTCTGGAGTTGCATGCTAAACCTAGCAATTAAGTTTTGCTCATTTATGTAAATATATGGATAATAAACTCTTTTCTCTGGATCTTTTGCATTTTGTCTTTCACTAGAGAATTCTGGATCTTTTGCATTTTATCTTTCACTAGAGAATTTGTAGTTTGGATGGTTACCTTTGATAAGCTCACAATCCTAAACGCTATTATAGTCGAGCAGTGGGGAGCCTGGCCACTACCATAGTATTGAATCCAGTCTTTCCACTTAGGATGATGCTTACATACAATTTAGATATCGTGAAGCCATTTTCAGATTTGGTCTTTTGTTTGTTGTCTAGCACATCAAAGTATTACGATGTTCCTATGCTTATTTTCAGATTTGGACTTTCTATCAGTTAGATTTATCATAAATTGAATTTCATAGATAGAAACATACTTGCTGCCCACCTCTCAAATCCAAATTTGTTTCCATCCTGTCGAGTTTGATGGCGCCCTCAAGGCATTATTACCTCCAACATCGAGAAAGTCTGATAAAAATCTGAATTAGCCCCCATTTCATTATAATGCCTTTGGTACGCTCTAGCCCCGCTTCAAGATTTCAAATACTTTCACATTATGTATATTGTCTTCCTTTTTTATTGTTGATCTTTTCATTTATATGTCGGTACTAGTTATTTGTTTGTTTTCTTTGTTATGCAAACTCTTAAACATCTTATTCCCCCGCTCTTCTCTTTTCCTATCTTTTCTGACTTCCAGTCTTTCTGTTTTTGAAAATAGTATGTGGTGCTTTTTTCCTGCTAAAAGTCATTAAAGCAGGCTAAACCTTCCTACGTTGCCATTTTCGCTTCTGATTTCTTAACATTATCGAGACTCGATTTCTTTCCAAACAGTAGAAACTATTCTGTTAAGTGCTCGTCTCAGTATGACATTCTCGAGATTTGATGAAGTTGATTGTGATTCACTTCTCACCCAGGAATGGGCTAGATGTAGATAATCAGATCACTTTCTGTCTAGTTCGTATCCGTTTCTGATGTGTACATTCAAGCTATACCTTACGACAAACTCTTGTGGTCCTGACACTAAAATCTGAGGCAAGAGACGGATTGCCACAGCCTTGCAATGTGCCTCTCTTATCCAGAACCCATGATGAGATTATAGAGTCTGTATCATACACTGATGAACTGCTTGATATTTATCACGATCCATTTACCATACAAGATTGATATTTGAACATCATCTGTTTGAAAGTTATGAAGGGCGCACGTTAGAGCTCAGTCCATGTGCAGTGGGGGACCTTGAATGAGATGGAGAATACCAATAGGAAGCAGACAACTGCGTGGATGAAAAGGAATAAACCGTGGGGGGACATCTCTTTCATGCTTTTAAGTAAGCTTACAGCTGCATCCACCTTCCCTTTAGGAATCCAACTTATGTCATCTTCGCACGGGTAGATTCTGCATGATGATGGTAACCGTTTCCTTGGTAGTGAGATCTCGTGAATCACGCTGGCTCAGACCTGCTGCTTGATCTCAGCCACCCATGTGGAT
This sequence comes from Asparagus kiusianus, assembly GCA_022839385.1. Taxonomy (NCBI): domain Eukaryota; kingdom Viridiplantae; phylum Streptophyta; class Magnoliopsida; order Asparagales; family Asparagaceae; genus Asparagus; species Asparagus kiusianus. The sequence continues at coordinate 105,320 of BQKN01000487.1, read as the reverse complement.
ACACTTCCGCCGTGATTGCTTCGAGCTCATATTGTTTTTGTTTTGATCTTTGGTCGGCTGTTCCTTTCGGGGATCTTCCGTTTTCACTGAATTTGTGGATTTTGGTGGCGCTATGCGTCTCCCTTATCAAAGGTTAGGTCAGGTCGCTGGTGGTTGCATAATCAAACTTGTTGTAGGTTTCGTCAAACAAGTAACATGATACGAGCCTTATTCCAAAGGGTTTCCGGGCTTGTTGTGGAATCTATGGACCATGTGGAGTGATAGCTCATCGTCCTACACTGGAATCAATTTTGCCAGAATGATGCGGTTCATTATTAGATGATGATTGTACTGCCAATTTAATGCCCCCAGCCTATTTTTCCTGTATGCTTATTATACGGTATAGATTCTTCTTGGCCTGTTCACACTATTTTGTGGAGTTACATTTGCTGATCTGAAGTATGTACGTTATCACTGTGGTTTTCAATCTTTAGATTTACATTTACTTTGTGGGAAGCTAGGTAAAAAAAAAAAACTGTTGAATTCGGTCTGCAAACGTCTGAGTTTAGCTTGATAACCGAGTTCTATCTAACTGGATATAGTTTTTGTTTTAGGATGTAGTCTGGAGTAAATTGTAGAAGTGGTGCAGTTAGATGAATGCATTTACTTGCCAAGGGACCGTGTAACGGTTTGTAATCTAAAGATTGGGTGCCAGAGTTTGCTCACTTTTTTTTTTTTGATTTATTTATTTAAAGAAAGCGCAGAGAGAGGGATTTGGTATTGAATATTCAGTTGAGCATATCTATGAAACTACAGATTGATGTTTATGACCTATATACTTTTCAATGGAAATCTTAGAAAACCAAGTAGGAGCTATAGATGTGCTTATTTAAATAGTCAAGTTTTAGATAAGGCAAGAGCGACTTAGCTGAGTCATTTACATGCGTTATGTATTCTATATACATTATCTCTATAGGTAGCTAACGTGGGATGTGTATAGAGAAGAATCTTCTTACAAAGATTTGACATAGACCGCTAGCATACAATATCTGTTGAGTGATCACCAAAGTTTCTGAGATTATTTGCTGCTATTGATTTGGATGACGCTCAGAGGCCCCAGAGCAGAAGGCATACAGGAGAGGAGTCACTGGCATGAGTCATGACCATCTCTTCAGACAAATTCAATACCACACTGTTAAGAGTGGAAAATGCACCCAAATTTCAAGTGACTTGATACCTCCACTGTTCACATGCATGTTTTACTAGGGTTTTAAATAAAATGCGCATTTATGGAGAGGGCAACAATTAAGGTGAGGCGGAGTTGAGGATTGGTGAAGATTCCTGAAGCCGAAGTAAGTCAAATAATAATAATAATAATCTTTTTGGAGTGTGGATAAGGTTTGGGATTAATGCTAGTGCATCTGTGGAGATGTTGATGGCCTTTTGCCTGCTCCAAAAGCCAATAGCTCACGAAAGTCAAAAATAAAGAGCCCATTATAGTTTCTCTCTTTATCTGTCCCGCCTTTGAAATCATCTAAACCTAAAGGAAAAGCAATTGTGGTTGAGTACAAATGTTTCATCATTTTCTCCATAATATATATATATATATATATATTACTGTGTTGAATCTGTTGCAAAATCCACAGCTAAAATTTGATGGGTTTGAAAATGTTGTGGGTAATATAATTAGCTACAGGTTAAGATAAGGTGGAGAACTGTGTGTGAATGAGGGGGGCTGTGGGAGCTAATGACAGCAGAAGAGAAATATTTGGAGAAAAGGTTATTCTGAGTTTTCCCTTTTTTTTTGTCCCCCCTTCATCAACTGCAGTCGGAGATTTAGAATCCTGCACATAGATTTTTCTGTTTTACCTACTATCTAATCTACTCCTCTATACAAATGGGAGAACCTAAAATCCACCATTCATACTACAACAAATGCTACAGTAATATTTACTGTAGTATTATTACCATAGTAAATATAAAAATGGGCACCACGCTTTTTCTAACAACGTACTGCCGCACACGAGAATACTGTAGTAGAGCGAGATATTATAGCAATTCAAAAATTACTATAGCAGTTAAAACCGGGTGTTCGGAAAAAAAAAAAAAAAAACATCCCGCGTGTTCACACTCGTCTTCGGAATGCCAGAGGCATGCTAAACGCCCATGTGAATAGGTAGTGCCTTAATAGTTATTACTTAGCAAGTCTAGGTCTATTTGGAACTTTTGAGTGGTCTTTGGTTACATAGATGGGGTCACACAAACGTTTAGTACTTGAGAGAGTCGGAAAGAGCTTGATATTTTGCTTGGCACGCCGCAAAATCCAAGATAGGTTGGTATTTTGTACTACCCCCAGCCAAGTTACTGACGTAATTATTGCAAAGCAACACATTGGGCACTTGTACCATCACCCTCTGCAATGGTTACTCCTGTAGTTTGATTTGTTGCTTATACAACCCCCTTGGGGTAAAAGTCTCACTATTTTACCCTTGGTAAAGTTTTAGCGAGCGTGGCCGATGGGTGAAATTAGCGAGTCTGTTTGTGTGTAAAAGGGTTGACGAAAACTAACCCGCGTTAAAGCTCCGACATAGATACCGCAGGGGGGGGTTTACTTGCAATTTACGGTAATTATAATTACATTCTAAAGTTGTTTTACAAGGGGAAAACTTTCTGATTTTTTTTTTCTTTTCTTAACCAGTTGGTCACTTCCTCAAACTTCTTTTCATTCTCTTCTACCAAACACCCCCACTGCCTGATCTCAAAAGATAAGAGGACCCCATTGCATAGCTTTTACCTCTTCTTCTGGTGGGCAGGGGCCAGGGCTCCTCTAAATTTTCTAAAATTTCTCAAAAGCACACAGTACCCGCCACTGATGTGATCAAATCAAGGAAGCAAATACTAATTCCTCTTTAAATCAAGAATTTTCTCAACCAATGCTGTCATAGTTGCTCTTGCGTGGATTTCCAAGGTCATCCGGTGGAGACCTGGTCCATTAAAACGAGGACACGGCGAACCCCATTATTCTTCTTCTGAAAAAAGAGAAAAAATCGTATTCCCCTCATCAAAATTAGTAAAAGAGCTGCCCATGATAGTCCAAAGAAAGTAAGGTTTTGGATTCTTTTGAAAGGAGCAGGAGACAAGTGTGGGGCTCCAATCGTACACACATGATACTCTCAAATGTCCTTTTTTGCAGAATTCTTCAGAAAACAAGAGAGAGAGAGAGAGAGAGAGAGAGAACCTTTTGATTCCCAAGCTCCCATGTGAATAAACTAACTACTGTTCTACTACCGCCGACGGCCCACCCACTTTCCTCAAAAGTTTCAAAAGCCCATTTTTTTTTCGATCTTTGAAAATCTTAATCTGCTGGCTTATTGGTAGATTAGTTAGCTTAAAATCCTTTTATTTAATACATCATGGAATCCAAGCACAAGCAATGATAACTACAGTTTTGTAGACAAGAGTAGTCTCCTCCCGTGCTTTTAAATTTTTTTTTTCCGGATGGGCGGATGAACGGATTCCTTAGTCCACCACATTTCCAGCCGTGCTTTCTTTTGCTTGCTTTAGAATCCATCTCTTCTTTTGATTTTGAGGGGAGGTTTGATGGGAGAGAGAACCCCCCTCCTTATCATTCCCTTTCCCTTTTGTTGGAAGGCACCCCATCAACCAGGGCACACTTTCGTTGGCGTCCTCATCTTAACGGAGCCACTTGTCTTTTATTCCATACTGGATAAGGTGGTTCCACGATCTCCGTTTCGGTTTACTGGATAGCTGGTGCATCAAGGACATCTGTCTTTACGCCGACACGACGCATTTAGGAGGTATTCCCTTCTTGATGCATCGGTGTCAATCGCGGAGCGAGGACAACTGGATAGTTGTTTTTATGAGAAGAATCCCCGTCTTTAAAATTTATTCTTATTCCGTGTGTTATTATTACGAGTAGATTAGCACGGAGGAATGCCGTCTCTTCTCGGTTCCTGTCATTACGTTGGATAACAATATTCTCGTGGACTTGGTAATAGTTTTTATGGCTAATAATCTAAGGCTTCGGTCCTTATATTCTTTAATCAGATCCAAGTCATTAATCAGTTTTTAACTGCGCATTGTCGGCACCGCCTTTGTCGCAAGTTTGCAAAGAGATCGATAGGGGGAAGCTGCCCCATTAAAAAAAAAAAAAAAAAAAAAATTCTCGGAAGTGATTTCGGAGGCTTTATTAGGTTGCTAATATGATGTCATTAATTCTGTCTCTATTAGCTCCGGTCCTCATCATTTGAAAGGGAAGCCGACGAGCAATCTTTTTATCATAAAATTAGAAAGAGATGCGTTAATATTAAATTGTGTTGCGTTATTTCTCTTCCTAAACTCCAGTAGAGGGGGGGAAAAAACAAAATAACGGGGAACAAGTTGGGCCCACTATCATAAAGAGGGAATCCCATAATTGGGCCGGGGCCACATGAGATTCAAATTCGACGGATGTAACTTTTAAATTCAGTAGATAAATTGGTTAGGGGACACGTCATGAGCGCCGCTTGTTGGGCCGTCCGTGATGCGGCGAACCGAGGCCCATGTCCGCGTCATCCTCCACACACAGCCGACAGTACCACGTAGATGGCGCGGATCCTCGTCTCCTCTCTTGTCCAGAGAATCTTCCTTGATTTTTTAAATATATCCACAAAGTTAGCTTGTCACTTTTTTAATTTGGCCCTGTTGTTTTAATCATTTCTTACAATAAATTTTTGCATTTACAATCTCCTCAAGTACACAACTCTTGCTTTTTTTAAAGCATATTTGCTCTCTCCAAAATTTTTAAAATTATGACAAAACTCGAGAATCATAATTTTATTGACTAACATGATCCTGTAGGTTGGACATTCTTTTAACGAAATGTAGCCTCGCACAACAAGATTATTTTTGAATATGCTTTAAATTTAGGACTGGTGGAACTGACTCTGGATTGTTCTACCACGTAAAATGTCACTATTACTGTATGAAGATTTTGGAGTTATAGTGATAGTTGAGAGTAATAGCTTTATACCCTACCAAATTCAAAGCAGTGCTAGATCGACTTTGAATTTATCGGAATATGTTCACATAAAAATGAGCTTTTCCTCTATTTATTTTTTATAAGAAATATTCCATACTATGTCAATCTATAAATCTATTTGTATCTGTCTTTCATACCTATAGTGAATTACATCTCGGTTTTGTTAGGACTAGATAGCACTTATATACCCTATTGTTTCAACTACTTTTCATGTATATACCCAAATTTGTATTTGGTAGTAAATATACGCCCTAACTTGTATTTGGTAGCAATAAAAAAATCTTTAAAGTTTTTTAAACTTACACTTAAATACCTCACTTTTTCTAGTAGCACTTAGATACTCTAATGTTTTTACAACTAGCGCTTAAATAAACTAAAGTTTTTACAACTAGCATTTAAATACCCTAAAATTTTTAAAACTTGCGCATAAACACCCTTAGTTATGCGAACTTAAGGTACCCTAAAATTTTTAAAACTTGCACATAAACACCCTTAGTTATGCAAACTTATGGGTATTTAAGTACAAATATTAAAAAAATTAGGGTATTTAAGTGTCAGGTTTAAAAATATTAGGGTATTTAAGTGCAAGTTTTAATAACTTTAGGCTATACAAGTGCTATAAAAAACAACTAAGGGTATATAAGTGCAAGTTTAAAAAACTTTAATATGTTTTCTTGTTAGCAAATATAAGTGAAGATATATAAGTGAAAAGTAGATGAAACAATAGGGTATATAAGTGCTATTTAGACTTTGTTTGGTTGAACTTAAAGCTTAAGGGTGAGAAAAAATTTTGTAATGAGGTTTTGAATTTTTTGTCCTTGAAAAATTAATAAGAATTTATATTTGTCCACTCCTTATAAGGCAGTGGAGATTAACTTCTCAATCATATTATCCATAGGTATATTAATTTAGTTATCGTTCACTTTCCACTGTACTATCATAGCATCTTCATGAATTATACTTCTTGATATGTTGTGTTGAGACTCAAATACTCAATCTGATATTTTTGGCAGAGGCTGCAGTCAATAGGAGTCCTTTATATTGTGAAAATGTGGAATAATTATATGAATTCAAATTACTATTTTGACAAGAATAAACAATTGATATTCCTACTTAGACTCTTATGGGGCTTTAGAACATGTGGACTTCTATTCTAACTAGAACTTCTATTCCGTGGACGACAAAGAGTTGGGGTCTCCAAGTATATATATGTACAGTCTCTCTAGCCAATTACGATCATTAATCTACAGAGCACCAATTAAGAAGAGAGAGTTCTTTTATTAAGCCTATTTGATATTTTTTTTTGTTCTTTTAGCTGAAAGATTGTATTAGGCTTTTAGGGGGTGAGATTTAGAAATGAGTGATTTAGAGATCTCCACATTGTATTCCTCACAATTTAGTAAAGCCATTCACCTCCTTCGTCCGTGGACGTATGCTACAAGCTGAACCATGTATATCATTGTGTTCGTGTATTTTTGATATTTTTCATGCTCTCGTGTGATTGATATTAGTTTATCTTGGGGATTTATCATAACAAATTAATGTTAGAGCCATAAGCTATCGATCGGACGAGAAGATGACGATAGCCACAATGATATGGGATATGGAGAAGTTTGACAGTAATATCAATTTCAGCCTTTGGCAAGTTAAGATGATCGTCGTATTAACACATAATAGATTAAAGAAGGCTTTGTTCGGAAAGTCGAGGAAACTGGCTACTATGATGTTGGAAGATTGGAACGAGTTGGATGATAGAGCTTTCACAGCGATCCAATTATGTTTGACAAGTGAAGTTTTATAAGAAGTTCCAACGAAGAAGACAACCGCTGATTTGTAGTCTAAATTGGAGGATTTTTATTTAACGAAGTCGCTCACTAATTGCCTCCTTTTAAAGCAGGTATGTACACACTTTGGATGTCAGAAGAAACATTTATCAAATCTCATATTGGTGACTTTAATTCTGTTATTATAGATTAGAGTAAGATTACTGTTAAGATCGATGATGAAGATCAAACCTATTGTTATTGTGTTCTTTGCCGTCTTCCTACAAGCACTTCAGGGATACTATGATTTATGATCGAGGTTCTAATGGTATCAAGGACGTCAAAGAGAACTTGTTGAATAAGGAGAAGATCCAAAGAGTTAACTACAAGCAAAAGTGGTGATAAAGTTGATTGCTCGTTTGTTTGAGGAAGATAAGAACAAAGGGGCTTTGGAGGTAACATGCATAATTCCAAACATGGGAATCTGACCTGCAGATATTGCAAGAAGAAAGAGCACATCAAGACTTATTGTTACAGATTGAAGAACAAGAATAAACAAGAAGAGTATGAAAAAAAGGCAAATGAGGACTCCGTTGAAGTTGGTATTCCTAAAGATGCGACTTTTTGATTACAGATGATAAAAATAGAAGCATGGACGATTAGATTCTGAATTCGGGTTATACCTATCATAGTGTGTCCTAATCGGGAGTAGTTCACCACTTATAAAGTTATTAATGGTGTTCTTCTCATGGAGAATAACACCTCATGTAAGACTATTAGGATAGACACAATTCTGATTAAAATGCATGATAGAGTCATCAGGACTTCGACTACTGTTAGGTATGTTCCAGGCTTAAGGAAAAATCTCCTCTCTTTGAGCACTCATGATAGACTTGGGTGCAATTTTTCAGTTAAATGTGGAGCTCTTAGAGTTACAAAAGGCTTTCTTGTGGTTATGAGAGGAAAGAAGATCGTCGGTTTATATGTTTTGCAAGGTTCTACCGTTACCGGTTCGGTTGTAGTTGCATCGTCGATATCAGGAGTTCATAATACCGGATTATGACATATGGGACTTACTCATATGAGTGAGCATGGATTGGCTAAGTTGAGCAAGAAGGTTCTTTTTGAAAGTACCCTAATACCGCTAGGAAGGAACCCTAGAGGGGGGTGAATAGGGTTTATGCTAATCTAATCCGATTTATGCCAAATTAAAAACTAATTAATAAATATATCCTAGCACAAGAGATATGAATAATATATGTGCAATGATATATAAATAACACAAGGGTGAACAATATAGTGGATGAAATAAGCTAGATGCAATAGGCGATATATGCAATGAGCACAAGTATAAATGAACGCCAATGCAACTCAAACACAAGCAAATGATCACGGAGTTCGGACCTTCCGTCCTACGTCTCCGCTCCCCACTCCCGGGGAGAAATCCACTATCACACCGGGTTTTCAACGATCACCCGAAAACGCTTACACCACACAATATCGGTTTCAACGCTCACCGATCAACGTCTACAATCTCACAATGTAACTACACTAACTACCACCTCAAGTGTTGGTCCTCACGTATCGACTCCCTCAAGTGCTCGGAATTATCACCTCTCACTAGGCAACCGACACCACTCCTCTTGGTATCGACTCCGTCCTCACCACACACTCCTCTTGGTGTACTAGTATAATACAAGTGATCTCACAATAAAGGCTCACAACAAATAAATTGTTCTCTACAATGGATGAGAACACAATGTAGCACAACTCAATGTTACAATCTCTCACAACCCCAATAATACTATGTATGAAAATACTAAAAGCTCAAGTGGGTGTGTGTAACAATGAGATTCAATAAAACAATCTAAACTCAATATAAAACTAGCATATGGAAATTAAGATCAAACATATAAAATAGCTAGATTGAGTTTAGGAAAACTTCTCTATATGATAACAAGAGATGGAGGGAGAAGAGTGAATGCTCAAACTGTAGAATATGATCTCCTCAACTCTTGTGGAATTTAATCACAAAACCGAAACTCTTAAATTGCTTAAAAGCTTTTTAAACAAACACTAAACAAACACTTAAACCCTTGTTAAACTTATTTTTAAAACTTCTTGATTATTAGTTAGGACTGAGGATATGTGGGGGTATTTATAGGAACCCCAAAGCCAAGAGAAAACAAGGCAAAAAGACCAAAAACCCAAAAAACAGCTCAGCCAAAAACTAGCCGTTACAGTGTTATGGGTCGACTCATCACTGTTCATGAGTTGACTCATAAGTTACCGTTACAGGCCAAAAAACAGCTTATGGGTCGACTCATAAATTTCATGAGTCGACTCATCATGCATGGGTCGACTCATGAGGTCATGGGTCGACTCAGCAGAAACAAAAACCAAATTCCAGAACACTTTATGAGTCGACTTATGACAGGCATGAGTCGACTTAACCTGTCGGGTCGACTCATGATATTGTGAGTCGACTCGTCAGAAACAAAATGCAAACTACACAACAGTTTATGAGTCGACTCGTCACTGTTCATGAGTCGACTCATGACATGCACACAGCCTGTTTTAAACAGTACATGTCAACATAAAACAGGGTTTAAAAATATCAAATAAATTCAGAAAAATGTAAATCTTTGGGAAATGTTTATAAACATGTTAATGAACATGTTCTAAAAAGAATTTTTAGAATTGCATTCCCCAATAGTGAAAACTCATCATTTTTCAAATATGTTCAAAAACATGAAAAGGAAACATACATGTTTTTGACATTTGATTTAAACAAACTTTTGGAAACTTTTGTATGGCTTTATAGACTTATGAAAAGATATAAAAACATATTATCAAGTCCATAAACCAAAAACAAAATATTTTCAAATATGATAGAATATGAAACATATGAACATATATATGAATATATATTTGTTTCATATCTACAAAATCAAACCAAAACATATATGTATATATATAACTATATATATGCAAAAACCAAAACGAAATGTGTATGTGTGTATATAATTGAGCTTAAAGTACTAACACACATAATATAAAACCTAAACTAAATTACCCAAGCCGATCTTGATCTTCAATAAGCTTGACTTGGTACACGTTGCGGATGAAGCGAGATCTTGGATCTTTAACTTGAATAGCATTGCTTCACTCCACAATTCCGCCAACCTCCATTTGATATGATCGTTATGGCGTAATCCATCCATCCTCCAACATATTGTTTGTCTAGAATACCTAATAGGAAACATAAACACTAGACAAACAATATTAGAAATTGTTTGTAATCATCAAAACAAGATTAGAAGATGTAGGCTCATAACATGAGACCTAACACTTTTATGTAGACATAGTACAAGAAAATTGGGATTCTGCGAGCATTGCATCTTGGGAAAGCATAAAAGAATCAGCTTCAGTACAGTAGCGCATCAGACTAAAGGTACTTTAGATTATATCTATTTAGATTTTTGGGGGCCATTTCAAGTTCCCTTGAAGGGTGGTAGTTGGAGATTTTTGTTGACTTCAATGATGACTACTTTAGGAAGATTAGGGTGGTAGTTGGAGATTTTTGTTGACTTCAATGATGACTACTTTAGGAAGATTTGAGTCTACTTTTTGAGACATAAATATGAGGTGTTTGTGACTTTTAAGCAGTAAAAGTCTTTAATTAAGAAGCAGACTGAGAGGCTGACTAAGAAGCTTAGAACTGATAATAATCTTGAATTTTGTGGAGGAGAATTTAATGACATTTGCAAAAAGAAGGGAATCATTAGACATCGTATAGTCCCTCCCACACCATAACAACATGGAGTGGTAGAACGTACGAACGGAACCCTTTTCGAGAAAGCTCGTCGTATGTTGTTCAATGCAGGTTTAGGCAAAGAATATTAGGTGGGCGGTGAATACGGCTTGTTACTTAGTGAATTGGCCGCCATCTACTGCTATTGATTGTAAAACTCCAGAGGAGGTTTGGTCCGGTAAGCCTGCTGATTATTTTAGTTTTAGAATATTTGGTTGCCTTGCATATGTGCATGTTAGTCGAGGGAAACTTGAGCCTCGAGGGAAGAAGTGCATATTCCTAGGTTATGCATCAGATGCTAAGGGTTTTAGGTTGTGGTGTCCTGATCCGAAGTCTCCTAAGATTATTATCAGCCGTGATGACACTTTAGATGAGTCTGCTATGTTCCACCAAAAAACAGTCACCAATTTTAGTTGATGATAAGGCGCGCACTACAGAACATAAGGTGAAGTTAGAAATTCGTGATTTAGCTCTTCAGCAAGATAATACTATAAGAGTTCAGCAACAAAATCCTGTTCAAGTAGATGAAGCTTCTCAGCAGCTGCAGAAAGGGCGGGAGTACATTATTGCTAGAGATCGATCTAGATGAGATATTCGACCATCGCGAAGATATGAAGATACAGTAGCTTATGCATTATCGGTTGATAATTTTGTGCCTTTTAATTATTCAGGAGCTACTTCAGGTGATTACTTCGCTAACAGTTACGATCGTCATGCGGACAATTCAGTTGATTTGTTGAGGATACCTCTTTTAGTTAGCAAATTCAAACGGGGCTTGGACTTGATCGATATGTACAGCACTTGATGCCCTGTGGGGCTATTGGAGAAGGTGGAATAAGTTAGCTTATTTTAGAGTGAGAATTATTTGATGCATTTGAGTCAATGAGGTGAATTATTGTGTTGTGACTCAAATACTCAATCTGATATTTTTAGTAGAGGCTGTAGTCAATAGGAGTCCTTTATCTTGTGGGAGTGTGGAATAATTATATGAATTCAAATTCCTATTTTGAGAAGGATAAACAATTGATATTCCTACTTTGACTCTTATTGGGCTTGAGAACATGTAGACTTTTATTCCAACTAGAACTCTTATTCTGTGAACAACAAGGAGTTAGGGTCTCCAAGGCTATATATGTAGAGTCTTTCTAGCCAATTACAATCATTAATCTAAAGAGTACCAATCAAGAAGAGGGAGTTCTTTTATGAAGCCTATTTGAAAATTTTCTCTTTTGTTCTTTTAGTTGAGAGATTGTATTAGGCTTTTAGGGTGTGATTTATGATTGATTGATTGAGAGATCTCTATATTATATTCTTCACAATTTAGTAAAGCTATTCTCCTCTTTCGCCCGTGCACGTATGCTACAAGCTGAACCACGTATATCATTGTGTTCATGTGTTCTCGATATTTTTTATGCTTTCGTGTGATTGATATTAGTTTATCCCGGGGATTTGTCATAACATGATATAAGAAAATGGAGATGTTTGACATGATGATGTGGTTAGATCCAAACAGCAAATCTCGAATGTGTTTGATGAAGATGTAGGGAATGAGTAGCCTTTGTTAGAAAAGTTAGCTTCATGTAAATGTTGAGCAAGTTTTGACGAGCTGACCGCTAAACATTCACAAAATAACGTTAGAGGGCTTCAGGCTTGGACCCCGCCAAAGACTCTAGGTACTGAAACAAGTGGTTTGAAAAAAAAAAGTTAAAAGGAAATACTTAGATTACAATAGAATGAATGTAGAAAGTAACAGAGTAAAACATATCTAAGATTTTTCAGAAATGGTCATATATAATAAACTGGAATATGGTATGTGAATCCAAAAAAAAAAAAAAAGAAAAAGAAAAAGAAAAAGAAGGCTGTATCCACCCTATATTGTATAAAGAAAGGAAGAATCTTGTTCAGGTGAGAACTTGAAGAAAACAAACAAGTGTGGCCGCAAAGGCCGTAACTTTGAAATAATTCCTTCAAAGAATCTCGTTTACCTTTTTCTTTTATAATCCTTTTCTATATATATATATATAAATCCAAGTAAAGAGTTAAAGTCAAACTATTTTCGCTTTTAGGCCGACGGTGAAGAAAGGGGTATGCTCACCGCAAGATTCGCATTTTCGGTATGAGGATCTTAATGAGAGAGATGTAGATTTTGACTTGCACCCAAACCGAAAGAAATGCACTATAAAAATAGGATTTTATATTAGTCCGTCCTAATTGATTATTATCTTGCACTATATAAATAGGATTTTATATTAGTCCGTCCTAATTGATTATTATCACCAATCTTATCTTATCAAGAACTTGGATTAGCTTGCTTTTGTCTAAGTCAAGAATCATGAAAGTCGCTATCATTGGAAATTTGGGGAGAACACATTCTCTAAAATTAGATACTTATTAGTAGACATACTAATGTAACAAGTGTTCCCCCCTAGCTACTTTATGAAGAGACATGATTTGGTATCTGTCTTTTTTATTTATTATTATTATTTTTATTATTTTGTTTTCTTTCTTGTTGAGTCTCATATTGCTTGCTTGATTGCAAAGACTTCATCATGATGACAGTATACAAATAAGTAGCTCACTTGAATATTAACACGTCTCTTTCATGATCTTCTTATTTTGGACACATTATGGTTTGTTATCTAATTGAAATTTCAAGTTAAAGATAAATTTAATCCCAGTATTATTTTTTAACTAACATATGCCCTTTTTATTCTATTTTATTTTACTAATTGGGGTTTATCTTTGATAAATTTGCAATTAGCACGAGTTATATGATCAGAGAGGTCTTCGCTTAACTCTTCAATAGTGCTAAGACGCGCATTTGTTGATAACAGATAAATCTATACTTAGAAAACAACTCTTATAATTCTCTTCCATGTTTACGTTATGCCATTGCAACTTTGATGTATACTTGTTTGCTGTTTCCACATCTTTTCTATTTTATGTTTGGCTTGCAAAAATCTGCAATTGTACGTAATATAGTTGTAATTTTGTAAGAGGATTGATACAAATACAAGCTAAAAGTATAACTTTATTTATAAGTAGAATTGAAATAATTCACTTTTCATAAAAACGACTTGTGGGCAACTTGACTCAAGAATTTTGAAGTATATATAAATTGACTCAAATTGCAATTTAAATCCCCCATTCTTTCTTAATTTTTCATGTAGAATTACACTCATGGATCTTGATCCTCTTCAGCTATAGGTGATGATTGAAGAGGGTCCAGTTACCTCAATCCTAATAGTCTATTCTAATTTTAAGGGATAAGATAAAGCCATATTAGAATTTCTACTATTATCACAAACCAAAATAACTATTGTTTTCAAAATAACTATTGTGAAAACAATTATCGTGATAGTGGAAATCCTATGCGACTCTATCTTATCCCTTGAAATTGGAATAAACAGTTAAGATTGGGTTAGTTCTACCCTCTCAAATTACGACCCAATTTGAACGGACTGAATCACATGATATTCCCAACGATCCTATCTTCATTTATGAGTATAGCTCAACATTCATGGGAAAAATTGGACCCTTTGTAGACTTTGTCTGAACCAACAACCATGTATCGATAGGGTGTTGACAATTCAACTAGAGTATGGATTCTGAGGCCAGATCTTCTTCATTTTTTTTTTGGTGGGGGGGGGGGGATCAACATGTAGGCTAACTAGACCTTAGTGCATTCAATTTGGTCAAATAACAGCCACTGGAGCAGAATGATATGCCAATCATCCTTAGCTGGTCTACCATATGGAGGCCGACACGGGTTAACCTAATCTTAGCCATTCTGTAAAATATTCAAACTTCTAGATGAGATTTCACTCTCCCTTAGATCGCAATCTAGACTTTGATATCACTTGTTTGGGAAGTAAGAGGACCCAAACATGAATTATGAGCCTTAACCCAAAATATTAGGTTTTTAAGCAATTGGAACTATACTCACACATGAAATTTTCAACAGTTTTACATAAAATAACTCATTTTAGTTGCAAATTGTAAAGAAACAAACAAACAGTTATAATTGTAATGGAGATTGTCCGTTTGCAAATTATAATACAACCTTAATTAGAAGTATGAACAAGAAGAATCCACATGATCAGTCAACTAAATAACTTCCAAATTTTTTTTCTTATTCACACGAGATTTCGCTAATAGAATAAAGGTCGTACAATTTGTGAACTGGCCAACTTCATGGTTCCCAAATCTCAAAGTTTAATTTGACCCTTTGTGCTAGTTAGGGGCACTTAATTGAAGGAGGTACAAGTTTCTTTGGATATCACTAATGATGCTCCCTTCTTAATAAGAAACAAGTGTTTGATTGGATGGCAAGCTGTTTGTTTAGGGAGAGAT
>BQKN01000487.1:58804-76993 GCA_022839385.1 Asparagus kiusianus | reverse complement strand
TATCGATCTTTCTCTCTTATTGTGCACCAGAAACTCTGCCGAAATTTTCGTTGCGCACAACAGGGGGGAGGCCGTATAGCCTTGTTTTATTGAGGCTTATAAAGTTAGAACTCATACAATACAAGGTGCTAATGTCATACTACAATCTAACCTAGCTTCATATAAGGTGAGTTCTAATGCTCTGGAAGCCAAGTTACGAGCAACTACGTTAACATCACACCTAACATGGAAGATGCGAATTGTAGGATGGTTTTTTAGAATATTCCCACATTCAAAAATCACTTGGCAAAATTTTCAATAATTAACTGGTATCACTCTGAGGGGATTTCACTGCATCAACTACTACTTATGCATCTGAAAGTTCATGGATTCTTTGATAGCTAAGAGTTGAAGCAATTTTTGGAGCATACAAAACTCCCAAAGGCTCTTTTGCCTTAGCTATTGCGTAGGAGCTCCGACCCAAAGCGATAAATAAAATTCTCCCATTGCATAACCTCCCCACACATGCTTAGGATGCTCCTCCATTATTAACAGTTCCATTGTACGTTCACTGTTACATCTGCTTATTCGTGAGGATGCCACTTTGACTGTTGTTGCGGACGAGCATTAGTTTTTTTTTTTGGTAAATGAAAAACTTTTATTCATTTGTCAAATATGGAAGTTATGTACATCACTATCTCAACTAAGAGAAAACCAAATCCTAAACAAACTTACAAAGATATTAACCAATCTTTATGTTCAGCCGTGATGTTGCTATTCAGACATATGGTGAAGATATCAGTTTTGATGATCTTTACCAACTGATCAGGGTTTCTACCCACCTGCTGAAAACACCTTTTGTTCCTTTCCTCCCAAATTCTGTACACAGCAGCCGCAAGTACCAATCTCTTAACCCTTGTCTTGAATCCCTTCCCTCTTTGTCTTGTGATATACCAATTCATTAGTAAGTTCCAATAACATGTTTGCCAATCAATTCTAAGCCAGTTAATGATGCCTAGCCACACATCCCTGGAAAAGTTGCATTCAAGGAATAAATGGTCTCTGTTCTCAGAACCTGCACATAGGTAACACTGATTTGAATTGATGATCCCTCTTCTCAATAATCTGTCTTGAGTCTGTAACCTGTTCAGCACCGCAAGCCACAATACAAACGAGTGCCTAGGGTAATTCAAATTTCCCCACATTGTGCTATACTAGGGAACTTTGAGGGTGGCAGGGGAGAATACAGTGTATACTGCTGACATCTTGATTTTTGAATTTTTGTAGCAATCATTGAGCAGTTTCTTCAGGTTGTCTATGCTTCCCACTTCATGTAAGGCCTTGTCCCTACATTTAAGTAGCTGCTTCCACATCCAAGAGTCTCCTCTTTTTGCTTTAACATTCCAAACATCACTATGCTTTAAATAATTTCCATGGATCCATTTCACCCATAAAATTTCCTTATTAACATGGATATACCACATACTCCTCAAAGCAGTAGCTAGGTTCCAAATAGCTGCAGAATAAACCCCCAGGCCACCTTGAATTTTCCCACAGCATACCTTATCCCATGAGACCAAAGGAGTTTTTGATGAGTTTTCAGATTTTCCCCACAGGAATTGCCTGCAAGCTTCATCAATCTTCTTCACTACTTTAACTGGCAGAATAAAATTTGATGTCCAGTAATTTTGAATTCCCATAATCACACTTTTGATAACCTGAATCCTCCCTGCATATGATAAATTGCTGTGACTTGACCACTTCTTAAATTGATTTGAAATACTATCCAGCAAAGGGTTACAATCCACATGTGTAAGCCTCTTGCAAATGAGAGGTACCCCTAGGTATCTGAATGGAATGACACCTTCTGAGAACCCCAGGAAATCCTTGATCTCTGTTTTAATAGCTTCATCAACCCCTCCAAAATAAATTGAGCATTTATCCAAATTTTCTTCTAGACCAGTTGTGTCACTGAAGTCCTTAACACATTGATATAGCTTTTGTATGGAGTAAAGATCACCTTTGGCAAAAAGCAACAAGTCATCCGCAAAAATGAGATGGGAAATTTTGAGTTTACCACACATCGGGTGAAACTTAAACGACCTGTCTTTTTTTAAGAGCTCCAGTCTCCTTGATAAGAATTCCATCCCAAGAATGAAAAGATAAGGTGATAAGGGATCACCCTACCTTAAACCCCTCTTACCTTCAAAATAGCCATGAAGAGATCCATTAAGTGAAATAGAGAATTTTGGTGAAGTGATACAAGCCATGATCCAGTTGGTCATCTCCTTAGGAAATTTCAGCCCTTCAAGCATCATTTTAACAAAGTCCCAGCTTATTGTATCAAATGCTTTCTTGATATCAATATTCAACATGACTCTAGGAGAAATGTTCCTTCTACTATAGCTTTTAGCTAGCTCATGAGCCAAGGAAATATTACTTGTAATCTGTCTACCTTTGACAAAAGCACTCTGTGCTTCATTTACAATGCTCCCCATGATTGGCTTAATCCTATTTGCTAGAATTTTTGAAATGATCTTGTAAATGCAGTTGCAGCAGGATATGGGCCTAAAATCAGCTGGGGTGACTGGACAGTGTTTCTTTGGCACCAGAGTAATGGCAGTTGAATTAACCATTCCCAGTAATTTTCCATTCTTAAAAAACTCTTCAATTGCCAGTGTTACCTCCTCCCCAATCACAGGCCAAGCAGATTTATAAAAAGCAAATCCATAACCATTTGGCCCAGGTGCCTTGTTTTCATCCATTGAAAAAACAATATTCTTTATCTCTTCTTTTGAAACAGGTCTTGAAAGAGTGTTAGCTTGTACCTCATTCAAATAGGGTCCAGCTTGGATAATATGTAGATCAGGTATTGTAGTAACTGGAGCAGTCCCTAAAAGGCTCTTGAAAAAATCCACCATTTCATTTGCAATCTCTTTTTGATCAGTGAGTCTTTGTCCTAGGTTGTTGTACAGAACCAATACCCTATTATGATGCCTGTTTGCTTTGATTCTGGAGTGGAAAAAATTTGTGCACCTATCTCCTTGCATACTCCAGATAATCCTAGCTTTTTGCTGCAGAAAAGAAAGCTCACAGTCTAGGAGTTTGTTGTAGCTTGTAATACACTCCTTTTCCTTCAAAATATAATCTGAATTGAGGGGATCTAATTGTAGATTACTTTGAGCCTCATCAAGAGCAATTTTTGCTCTAAGAACTTGTTCACTGATATTATAATAGTGTTTCTTGTTTAATTCCTTAAGAGCACCTCTCATCATTTTGAGTTTCTTGCAGACTGAGAACATTCTGTATCCCTGTACTTTTGTTTGCCATATAGCAGAGACCGTTGGAATGTAGCTGTCATGCTTTGACCACATTTTAAAAAACCTGAAAGGTTTTTTTCCCTATTGAACATTCCTGGAATAGAGATACCAAGGCAGGAGAATGGACAGAAAAATAAGGAAGCAAGAATTCAACCTGACTAGCATTGTACATGTTAAGCCATGCATCATTCACCAGAGCCCTATCCAGCCTGCTCCACACTCTAGTATCATGATCCTGCTTATTATTCCATGTGTAAAAACATCCAGTTGTTTTAAGATGATTTAGATGACAGTCTTCAATAAAAACCCTGAAATCCTTGGTTTCAGCCTCAGTAACAGCTGCACCTCCAAGCTTTTCTTCACCCTTTATTACAGTGTTAAAATCACCACATAAGATCCATGGTTCATTCCCCATTGACTGCTGAATAGACTTCAATTCATTCCATAATTCCTTCCTAGCTTCCATTTGATTAAAACCATAGACAGAAGTAACCATACATTCTGTTCTTCCATCAACTGATACAATTTTGCATGTGATACACTAGTCTGATATGGTGCTAATTTGAATACCAAGAATTTTTGGATCCCACATAATCATGATCCTTGCTTTTCTTTGATTACTAGCATTAGAGACACAATTCTAATTTCCAGCAATTTTTTTAGCTGCTTGCTGAATCTTATTTTCATTTATTTTTGTTTCAAGAAGAGCTACATATGAAAGATGGTATTGAGATATGAAATTTCTAACCATATGCTGCTTAGAGGATTTGTTCAATCCTCTAACGTTCCAGAAGGATATATTCATCTATGCTCTCCCCCTCTATCTATTGTAGAAGGGTCAATATCCAAAATATCCAGGAATGTAAAAGAATTTCCAAGAATGATATTTTTACTCCTAAAACCTTTTTGAACTTGAGTCCAAGGTTTAATTCCTTGAGTATCAGCACCAATAGCATCAGTATTTTTCTCCTTTATCTCATGCACATCATTATTCTTTGCTTTCAGCCCAGAACCAGATGGATCAGCAATCCCACTTCCATTATCTCCAACTGTATCAGAAACATGCACAGCCATTTTCCCACTATTTTCCTCATTTTTACTGCTCTCTTCTCCTGTAATATCCAAACTCTGGTTAACATTTGACGTCATAGGATTATCATTCTCAATTATATCTTTCCCCTTTCTGATATCACCAGATATTGGATTCTGGCCTTGCTTGGGAACCCATCTTTGAGTTTTAATCTGCCTTCTACAATTTTTAATATCATGACCAACCTGCTTACATACTTCACACCATTTAGGTTTGAACTCATAAATCACCTTCTGAGTGTATTCCTTCCCTTTTGGATCTAGAATATTGATCTTGTCTGGAAGGGGGGATGACAATTTGACCTCTACTAACACCCTCGCATAAGCCAATCTCTGCCTGTTTGCAGTTAGTCTATCTGTAGCTATTGGACAACCTATAGCACTTGCAATTTTTGAAATACCTTTAGCATTCCAAAGATTGAGTCTCAGAGAGGGAAGCTGAATCCACATAGGATACACACTGTCAATAATCCTCTCAATATCTTCTTCATTTGTCCATTGTTTCAATAACAAAGGTCTTGATCCAAAGAACCAAGGGCCCTTACATAAGATCTCATTCATATCATTAGTATTTTTGAATTTAATCAGAAAAAGTCCAGGCTTGAGAAGGCATACTTCTGGCATAAATTTCCTCCATGTTCTTTGCACATAATTCTCCATAGCCTTGAACTTAACATTTAATCCCATTACTTGTCCTATTAATGAAGATTGCCATATTAAAATATCCTCATTCCATTCATCATCATTAAAGGATATAGTGTCTTTGTTTTCCGAGGGAATATAGTTCAAATTCATCCCATACTCTATCTTTCTGTTATCTGTAAACAGACTAGCCCAACTTTTATCCAATTTTTCACCAGTTCCATTTGAACCAGTAAAAGTTTCAACAGGATGTTCTTTAACAATCGAAGAATTATTTTTTCTAGAACTCAATAGAACAGTGTTTTCAGTTAAAGTATCATCAGAAAGTTCTATAGAATTTGGGGAACTATTCTTTCCAGACAATAGAACAGTATTTTTGCCTTTTTCCAGAACAGGACTCACAGATTTCTTCAAATTCAACCGAAGATCTTGACTCACGGATGAATCAAGAAAATCTTTACTTGAATCCAGTTCATTTGCCCAAGATTTGATAGATCTACTAGAAACGGCTGACTTATTTAACTCAAGATTTCTATTAGATCCAGAAGAGAGATTCTTACCAAGAACAAGACCACCAGAGCTCCGATCGCCCTGCCGACCAGAATGTTGAAGAATCTGACGATCCAGAACAAAGTCGAACTCCAAATTCTCCGAATTCAGCACCTCTGCCATCGATCTAGACTTTCTTGCCCCCTTTGGCCCCGTAGAACCCATTTCAATGGAATCTACATCATCTTCCTCACTTAGAGTATCTGAGAGGCCATCAGGAGCTGTTGAACACAGCTTAGGAGCTCTCAGACCTATCTCCAGTATCTTTTTTCCACTGCCTTTCTTCTTCCTCACCATTAGAAAACTCAAAATTACACTGAATTTCTCGGCGGGGGCGCACGATAGCGAAGCGAAATTCGCCCGCTATCATACACCATATAGACCGCCCATTGGCTTGTTACTAGTTGGACGAGCATTAGTTGAAGTGCCTAAAGGTTGCTTCTTTGATTTAGATGGAAATGCACACATTGAAGCCTTAGCTCGACCAACGATTAGATGAGGAGATGAATTCTTTCCTTCAAAATGTGAGCACAATGCGCTTTACCTCGTTCTCTAGCCATTTGCTAATAAGCTTATGCGCGGGTCGATGTTTATAAGGGCCTGTTCGGTTGTTTTCCGCAAAAAAAAAAAAAAAGAAATCAGAATTGTACCACGAAAACAAATTCCCAGCATTTCATAGTGTTTTCTCAGATTTGAAGTATTCTGTTCGTTTCAACATGGAAATCAAGGGATTGAAATCAAAAGTCACATTTACTGTGTTCGTTTCACCTCTTTGCAATAAAGAAATGTATTGTCCTTTATCACATTTCTTGGTTTTCACCTGTTCGTTTTGCACAACCTCATATATTCGAAACAGCTCAAAAACCCAGCTGAAACAAGCATCGGTAAGAACTGTGCAACGGTCACAAAATCACACCTCAAAATAGTGCACGCCATTACCATTTGCAACAGCATTATTTAGCCAACGGAAACAATTTACCCCCTCCCTGCACTTATATAGTTGGGATCAACTCAATCCTCTTCACCATTTTCGCTCATAAAATTGCAAGAAACCTGGGCAAAAATTCTTGAGCATAGAGGCAATTAAAGCAGCGCCATGGAAACAAGCCAAGACTCTCAAGAATTAGTTGCAGAGGTAACGTGCTACTATAACATACCTACGCCACTAAAGCTTTGCAAATCAGGAGTAAACAAGGGCAAATACTTTTGGGGCTGCGCCAACTATCCAAATAGGCAATGCCAGTATTTCAGGTGGGCAGAAGAGCAACATGATAACAACAAGCGTAAGGTAAGTTTTGATTGTCCCTCTCCTCAACCAGTTTCCCAAGTTAAAGATGTGGAAAACAAGCACTTGCGAAGAGAATTGAAGCTTGCAAACCAACAAGTTGTTTACTTGAAGAAATGTATTGTTGTCTTAGGAATATTTAGTATTTCCCTTGTTGTCATAAACATTGTAATCTGCTGTTTGAAAATGTAATGCAAAAGTTTGAGAAGAATGTAGGGACTTATGTGTGAAGGTAACAAAAACATGTGCAATGAAAGCATGTGCGTAACAGAAAGGTAACAAACAGTTTGAGAAGAAAGCAGGGACTTATGTGTGTATGTAACAAAAAGTCTGAGTTCAAATACACATCTGAGAGGGTTGAGATGAAAATGATGCTGCAGAACCCATCATGCATTTATATAGGTAACAAAAGCATGTGAAATTAGCAATAACACAAACTGCAGATGTTATATGCCAAAAACTCCCAAAGTGAGAACAAGAGGAATCACAAGCAATATGTATCTGAAATGACAAACATAATGAAAGCAAGACAAGCAAAGATATATATATGTCATAGTGTTAATAATCCAATTCAACAGCTTTATATTAAAAGCTTAATGGTATTATATTCCAATGGTGAGAATGATAAATAAAGTTTGACAAATTGTGCTCAAATATATGTCTACATTATCATATATCCCACACCAGTAAACAATTGCACCACAATGTTGGCTACATTCCTCTACATGTTACTCCTTATCTCATTACATAAATGTTTGGATTGCCTCGCCAAAACATTGCATGTACTATCTACTGGTGAAGAATATCAGGTAAAAAAGACAGTCATCAATGCACAAGTAAAACATGCATATAGGTAACAGCCCAAAATAACCCAGCTCAGTCACAAAAAACAGTTCTCATGTGTCAAGTCTGAGTGCAAATACACAACTGAACAGCTGGAGATTAAAATGATTCCACAAATCACACCATGAATATAGGTAACTACCCATGAAACCCAACTCAGTCACAAAAAAAATGCTCATGTGTAAAGTCTGAGTTCAAATACACAAATGAACAGCTTGAGGTGAAAATGATGCTGCAAATTTAAAACATGCATATAGGTAACAGCCCCAATAACCCAGCTCAGTCACAAAAAAGACAGTCATATGTAAAGTATGATTTCAAATAGTGCTTCAGAACTGCTGGAGATGAAAATGATGCCATAAATCCCAACATGCATATATGTAACAGCCCATGAAACCCAACTCAGTCACAAAAAAAATGCTCATGTGTAAATTCTGAGTTCAAACACACAAATGAACAGCTTTAGTTGAAAATGATGCTGCAAATTTGAAACATGCATATAGGTAACAGCCCCAAAATCCCAGCTCAGTCACAAAAAAGACAGTCATATGTAAAGTATGATTTCAAATAGTGCTTCAGAATTGCTGGAGATGAAAATGATGCCACAGATCCCAACATGCATATATGTAACAGCACATGAAACCCAACTCAGTCACAAAAAAAAAATGCTCATGTGTAAATTTTGAGTTGAAATACACAAATGAACAGCTTGAGATGATAATGATGCTGCAAATGCCAACATGCATATAGGTAACAGCCCCAATAACCCAGCTCAGTCACAAAAAGGACAGTCATGTGAAAAGTCTGAGTTCAAATAGTGCTTCAGAACTGCTGGTGATGAAAATGATGCCACAAATCCCAAAGTGTTTATACGTAACAAAAACATGTGCGTAAAGTAATAACACAACCTGCAGATGTTATATGCCAAAAAATCCCAAAGTGAGAACAAGAGGAATCACAAGCAATAGGTATCTGAAATGTCAAACATGATAGCAATGAAAGCATGACAAGCAAAGATATATATGTCATAGTGTTAATAATCCAATTCAACAGCTTTACATTAAAAATTGGTAAGGTATTATTATACATGCATGAGAATAATAAATAAAGTTTGGCAAATTGTGCTCAGATATATGTCTACATTATCATATATCCCACACCAGTAAACAATTACACCATAATGTTGGCTGCATTACTCTACATGTTACTCCTTATCTCATTACGTAAATGTTTGGATTGCCTTGCCAAAACATTGCATGTACTATCTACTGGTGAAGAATATCAGGTAAAAAAGACAGTCATCATTGCACATTTGAAACATGCATATAGGTAACAGCCCAAAAAAAGGTGCTCAAGCTCTTCATCAACCAACAGTTATGCAAGTACAATGTAGCTACAACAACGTAAGGCTGCAATAAATGTTAAATGCCTGTGGCCAACAAGAACATGCCTCGCCTAGACATTGTTAAGCTACATGTAAGCATATAGGTAAAAAATGCATGACCTCATCATAGCACCATGCAATTAAAATGCAGATAGTGACAGCTTGTCATACCAGCTTGTGATAGCGATCAATGGGACACCTGCATATGATTGCATTAAAACCAACGTTCACCTGAAATAAGGCCAAAAAACAATGTCACTTGGAGTAAGCATTGACATGACTACAACGTAAACAGCACTCATCATCATACATACGGTTGCATCATAATTCACAAACGTAGCTACAGAGCAACGTATCCAAATAATATACATGCATACCCACCAACTAGCAGTTCTTACAAAATAACATCATTGTGCTCACAAAATTTGCAAAATATATATGTCCCAAAGCATCTCCATAATGACCCTGTAAATAACAATAGGTAAAGAGATGAGCGAGGATTATTTCTGATAGCTTGCACGACCGTTTAAGCACCAGATCAAACTACGTACCTGAAATGTCAAACTAGCTCCCCCCTTCTTGCATTTTCTTGAAATTTTCCAACAAATTTCTCTGGCCGAAGTCACTCTTCCCTATAAAATGCCTGGCCTTGGATTCATCCTCAAAAATGTGATCATAAAAAAGCTCAAGGAATTCTATTGTGTAAGTATCCTTGTGCTTGAAGATAGCTTTGGACAATTTCTCTGTCCAGTGCAGATTAATAAGATTTAGTGAATGAGAAAAATGTTTAACTTCCTCAACCATTTGTTGCATGATCTCTTGCTGGTATGGGGCCTTCCTCCCTCTAGCCGAAGGGATTTTCTTCTGTTTGGCCTTGCTGGATGACCTAGCATTGGTGTTTTCAGATTGATTATCTTCATCTGCTAAGTTGACTGAGTGCGGGGACTTTTGGGACATATGAATGCTATCATCCTCATCATCATCACCTGCAAGGTTAATCGGCTCCTGACCCCCAAATTTCTCCATTGCTGCCTTAGCAAAGTTACCCCGTGCTTGATCATCCCCACAAATGATTGCTAGGTTCTCATAGTGCTTCAGAGGCTTATTAATGTAATCTTTTAGCTTGCTCTTATTTTTATCCTGCACGCATCAATATACAACATTTGACCAACGTGTAGGAGAAAGAATCAAAAGCCAAAAAATATTTTTTGATGGCATTTACCTCATTCCACATATCAAAACTCTCAGGATCCAACATGATCGTTTGCGTTTCTTCATCCCAACCCGCCCCACTAATGTTACGAGCAGCCTGTATGTCTTGAAACCAAGAACGGATTGTTTTCATATGGTTTACAACACTCTTCGCTTGAAATGAAGTACCAAACTTGTTGTTCACTTCAGCGGCAGCCATTGCAAATGCATGTTGCTTAAAGTTTTTGTCTGGCTTAAGACCAGACTTGGCCAAATTTGCGAGGAAGGGTATGAGCACGTCATCATGTGCAGAGGTCCACCATCTGGTTGGGCCAACTTTTGCAGTTTCAAGCTCGAGTGGGATTTTTCTTTTCTTATGGGCAAGGGATTTGACTTTTCTTGGTGAGCTTGCAGAAGTTGCTACTGCTTCATCCCTGGCAATTCTTTTATTTTTTCGTGAATCAGAACTAGTTCCTGTAATACTAGCTGGCGAATGAACTTGCCCAGATGAATTGGAGCCTTGAAAATTTTGTGGCAAAGGTGGTGGACTACTGAGCATGTGCATGTAAGATGAAATGGGATGATGCAAAGGGAAAAAGTTACCATCGTAGTGAGGCACATTAGAAAACCTGACGGTGATTGCACAAAGGGCGAGGATGACTGGAACATGGGATTGACACTTTGGGGAAAGCCAATGCTTGCAGGGAACGCATTAGATGTTGCTGGGGCCATTGAATTATTCTGTTCGGAGGATGACTTTTCACCCATTTCCTATATTTCAACAAATTCAGTTGCAAAAAAGTCATATGCGAGTCATAACAAGTAATGACAAAGTGGAAACTATCCTATGATTGTAACAGATCAGTTAAAAACATCAGACAATTACAGATCTCATATGTAATAGATGACATTACAAGCATGTAGTAAGAAAGCTAGCAAATAACAAACATACGACCACCCTACAAATGATATGACAGCAACAGAAACTATGTGAATCATAAATAGATAAAGTCGCACAACAGAATTATAGTCTGCAAGATTTCTCTTTAATAAGTTACACGACCAACTAACGTAAAATACTTATAAAAACCTCAGGACTACGATAGCAAATCACAAGGCAGACTCGTGAGTGTCACCATGCCGATATTTACTACAATAATCAATCCACATCTCCAATGCGATTTGATCTTTACGAGACCTCCACTCATCCTTTGAGGCGTTATGTTCTCTTACTGTCTGGGACTGCGTGAAGTTCATAACGTTGGCTTCTTCATTAATTTCCTCTTCGACGTCCTCCTCTTCAATGTCATTGGTCTCATTGAGCAATTCATCCTCGGGATCAACTGTTGTAATGTAGTTATGGAGAACCGTGCACGCCAAAACGATGTTAACTTGTGCGGGGAAAGGGTAGTGGGGTTTTGAGGTGAGAATCTTGAAACGGTTCTTCAATATACCGAAGGTAGCTTCAATCTTTGACCTCAAAGATGAATGTCTAAGATTGAATAGCTCCCTCCTATTTTGAGGTGTTCTCCCCGTAAATTCCTTTAGATGATAACGAACACCACGATATGGGGATATGAAACCTGGCTGGGTTGTGTAGCCCGCATCACACAAGTAATATTTTCCTACATATTACACAGTATTTTAATAAGATCTGTATAACGTAATAATTATTGAGGAATCACAATTTGAGTTAACAAGAATTTTACCAGGGTACACCCGTAAGCCATATGGTTATGGTCTAGACAGAGCATCCTGAAGGATTCTATAGTCGTTAGCCGACCCCTCCCACCCGGCTAAAACATAAGTGAACAGTTTGTTTGGTGTACAAGCGGCGAGTATATTTTGTGTGATACCTTTTCGCCCTCTGAAATGCGATACAAGTGTAGCAGGTAGCATAGCATCCACATGTGTCCCATCTATCATACCTATGCAATCCTATGGAGTACAACCTACTATGTTAAAGTAATTTAAGATTTGTTTAGAAAATTGTTTTGGAAAAATGGTAGAGTGGATGATATACCTTGAAAAATGGATAAAATGATGGGTTGCTTAGGATCTCTTGAGGTACTTCATTCGGCCTTGTATGCACGAAATAGCTTGCAGTACTCTATTGAAGTATTTACTGATTGTATCCCCTGATCTTATGAACTGTGTTCTCATCGTACGATTTTTGGATTTATGTCCCAGAATATTCAAAGTTATGGCAAGTTGCTCCTCTACTGTTACATGCCTTGAGTCCTTTAAGAGATCTAGTTTCCTCATTAACGTTGCTAGTTTCATAAATGCACCCGAGCGCATTCTAACAAAGTTTTGACAGTTATCACTATAACCGTGAAATATTCGTCTCATCAAATCAGACCTAGTCTTTTCCCTCCTTAATTTCTCATCACTTGGTCCAGTCCGTATTGATCTACGGCGACATTTAATTCTCCCCAAAAATGTAAAAATTATTACCATAACTGAAAATGCAGCACCAACACACATTCTTTTAACAACCTCTTCATCATCAAAATCACCATCCATCTACAATATTTAGGCCGCAGTTAAAATATGTAAAAAAAATCAAAAAAAAACTTTTCACTATCATTCTCTTTATATTTTTAGTCAGGGCTCTGGTCTTTAAATAAACAGTCAAGAGTAGACAAGTGAATAATTTCTGTGATTTGAACAAAATTAGAGAGAGAAACAAGTGATTAACCAGCTTATTGAATACAAGCACAGACGTTAAAAATTCAAAATTGTATTAAATTTATCTTGTTTAAGACAAGCTTTCAGATATCTGAAATGGACATGCTCAGGTTAGGGTTAGATTATAAGATCCGAAAAGCTCGATTATAGTTCCTTTGATAAGCATAAAAAGCTGATCTAAAACAGGGGCTGAAGGAAGTGCGTGAATTAGAGATAAAATTACGACTAGTAAACAATCAAAATTTCTTACAAGCTGCAGTTGCAATGAACGGAAAAACCCAATAAATCAGAAGGATAATTTTTAAACTCTTAAAATTTGATGCATGTTACTTATTTATAGTAAATTTGCTCTTTGATGAAGGGATACCTTAAGGAAAAATTGGATCGAACCGCAAGCAGTTGAAGTTAATGGGATCCCCCTTCAAGGACTAAATCTACCAGATCAGGTGTAGTTCTGGCTACGCCGCTCAAGTGGAAGAAGGTAAGAAGTAGAAATCACCCGAAAACCCCACCGTTGCTGCTAGATCTGGCTACGATAACACAAACAACCCATGAATGGTAGCTGAGGGCCCAAAATCCCAGTTTTCTCTTCCCCCGCCTTATAAAAAATTACAGACAGAGCATTGGAGACGGCAAGAGGCGGAGCAATGGGGAAGACTGAAGAGAACGAAGAGTTGGTGAAGGAACCCTAACATTTCCCAGTTTTCTCTCCCCCCGCCTTGAAAAACACCTAGCGATTTTTTTAATGGCCGTTTATCACATTTCCGAGTTGTTTTCAGGCCAACTGTAGCTGAAAACACAAATTCCCAAAGTCCTACGTGGCACACGTTTTCAAGGCCCCATTTCTCTAAATCAGATTGTGAAACGAACAGGTGAAATGGAAATCACCCGAAACCTTGTTCCTATGTGGCAGCAACATTTGTTTTCATTTCCCAGTTTTCCACGTTTTTTTGGGGCAAACGAACAGACCCTAATAAGAAAAGTCTAGACAAGTCCACTCCATGATTCTCTTGCAAGCTTGCGATCAACTAGCCTATGGAAAGTCATCTCCAGTTGGTTACTGCAAAGCACACGGTGTGGAGAGATATAAGAGACTTGTTGGGCTCATTAAGCATTGAGTGCTAGTGAGTATGGAAACAACTCTCCATAAGAAATGCTTTAATCCTTGGCATCACATAATTATTGCTCCAGCTCTTGTGATAAACTTGTCTTATAATAGATGATGAAGGGGAGTTAAGGGCGTGCGCCTCTCTCAGCTTTTGATAACAAGATTTGGTAGAGAACGAACCATTGATGATTTGGTAGAGAACGAACCATTTATCAATTAATTAGTTAGTGATCACATGTCATTGTACTTCTTGAATTGAAAAATTTGAACATTTTTACGGCAACAAAAATGCCCTTTCAAGAATAATATGATTATATGAAAACAAAAATTTGTTTTAAAAGAAAAAGAAAGGAATTAGCAGCCCTTCTTTCCAAAGGAAACCCTCTTTGAGTACTCATCATTGATGTGGGATACGAATTTTCTTTGTCACCCACCATTCGACGTTTAGAGAAGATAATTATTTGTTTTGACTAAAAATAAAATCAATGCAATTCAGGTCAAATGGATTGGTGGTTGTTTATGTAAGAAACTTAGCTATGTGGGTTAGAGTGGATTTGGGAGAGCTTAGGGTCTCTCAATCCTTTTTGATGGCTGATCACACTGAGCAGAAAAAGATTCCTACACAAATGTGGAATGTTAAAGGGTTAGAGTTAGGTTCTCTAGTGATTTCTTTGATGAGCAATTTCGTAATGATCTTAAGAGAGAGAAATGTATGAAAGAAGTAGTTTTTAGGGTTTTCTATCGTAGAGAACAATGTACCTTCATGCAGAAGATAAAATGTAATTTATAGTGAGTGAAGAAAGGATATTTGGGCAACTTTAGCCTGGTCCATGCAAACGGCTTAGTCAGCCGACACTTTACACGCGTCCGTTCTGGGTGGTTCGAGTCATCATTGTGTTTAATGCGACAGTGATAGCATGGCTAAGTTGATGGCATGATTCGAGGAGTCATTATAACTTCAGTGGGGAAGTAATAATGGCTCTAACCATGTATTTAATGCGACGATGACTAGTTGACGTTATTGGAAAAATAAAGCAGATAGGTTTCTCCGTGGTTCAAGATGCAGTGCCGGGTATTAGTGAAGACTCATTTCGTCTTGGTCCTTCGAGAGAGTACGAGTGAGAATGTATTTAGTCTCGAGCTTTTGGGAGAGTCCGAGTGAGGAAGCCTTCCATCTCGGGCTTTTGAGAGAAAGCCCAGGTGAGGATGCATGTCGTCTCGGGTCTCAAAGTGCTTTAAGGAGGGAAGGTGGCATTCATGAGACCTAGGTTGAGTTGGTGTTATAAAGATTAAGTTGACTAATCAAGACACGTGTCATCCTCTCAATAGTAATTTGCACTTAACAATTTCTATGATACAACATTAGCCCCTTTCACTCAAACCCGGGTTGTCGTGTCTGAGTGTAATTCAAATCATCTCCTAGGAATTTGAAGTGCATTTAATGAGGGTTATTGATGGGTCACTGTTAATGTGAAGTTCTGACTTAAGGGGAGATCGTGCGTCTGTTAAAGGGGGTGCCACTTTAAAAATTCTAAGTGGTTGCCTCAAATCTCATGGGTGTTTACAGCCGTCCTTTGATAATCGAGCCCTCTGCTCAGATCATGCCACGTGTTCACTCCCTCACCTATATATACGCCTGCTTCTCCAATAACTCAATCTACTATTTTTCAAGCCCATAGTTTGCCTACCACGTTTGTGCGATTTCTAATCAACTCCTTCAATTTTCTTTGATCTCTTTAATCAGAAACAATGGCTTCCTCTGCTTCAAGTGCTCTTGCTCACAACGAAGCTAGGATCACTTTGCTTTGAAAGTTCTATTCCAAAATGCTCTTATAGATTCTTGAGACCTACTATGACCGGTTCGACATCCCTCAAGCATTTACTCTATAGGTGCCATCGAAAGCTCAACCGGGATAGGAATAGCTCTGGTGTATTTCCACCGTCTAGAGTATGGTTTGCGCTTTTCGATCCATCCCTTTCTCTAATGAGTCTTCCAGGTCATGGGGATTTCGCCTTCACACCTATAAGCAAACTCCCTCTCCCTGCTTATTAGCTTCGTCATTATGTACCATCGGGTGAATGTAGAGCCTACGATCGAGATCCTTGGCCACTTAGGTTGTGCCAAGGGGCATTATTATTTGTAGACGCTGGGAGGTTTTAGGCTAGTTTTCAATATCCCCAACTCAAATAAAGGATGGAAGGATTGGTTCTTCTTCATCTTTGGTGTTGACCCTCTCTTGGTCTGCCCTCCTTGGCCAGAGGTAGAGAAGGATGCTCTGGAGTATGGTCTTCTCTCAAAGTCGGAGAGGCGCAAGTTGGATAAGATTTGGGCCTATGCGGGATCTCATCGCAACGATAATCTTTAACAACTCGAGGCTGCGAGTTGTTGGTGTCTCTCCCACTCCTCCACCGAAGAAGATAAAGCTCAGGCTACTCTCTTCATGCTACAATAAGAGGGAGTCGAGGCCTCCCAAGGGGGGTCTTCGGTAAGGCCCCAGAAGTGCCTCCAAGCAGACTTGGTCCCGAAGGAGGCTGAGTAGATAAAGGCAAACACGACCAAAATAGTAACTCGATTGGCGAGTTCAAGTTTCATCTCGGCTTGCACGGAGACGTCAGAGAAGAAAAGGAGGAGGAAGCTGAAGGTGAAGGGCCAGTGACCATTAGGGGGTGCTGGTAATCATATTTTTTTAAACAATTTTATACCTTTATTCTCTATTTTATATGAATAAATATACCACTAATAATTGTTTTTATCTTTAATTACCGGTTAATAACGAATAAAGCCTTGGATCTCTTCTCTCTGAAAGTACCCTAGAGGGGGGAGGGGTGAATAGGGTTATTGCTAATCTTATTAGCTATTAATACCAATTAAAATTAATTAACAAATATATCCTAACAATGATGATATTCAATAAGATATATGCAGTGATATATATGCAAAGGGAAAAATAAACAAGAAACAATATAAACAAATAGTGGACACAAAGAGCAATCCAAACACAATAATATGATCATGGAGTTTGGACCTTCCGTCCTACGTCTCCACTCCCCACTCCCGAGGAGAAATCCACTATCACACCGGGTTTTTAACGATCACCCGAAAATATTTACACTATACAATATCAGTTTTCAATGCTCACCGATCAATGTTCATAATCTCACAATATAACTACACTAACTACCACCTCAAGTGTTGGTCTCTAGCCCGTGTCTCCCTCAAGTGTTAGGAATTACAACCCCTCTCTAGGCATTACCACCTACTTCACTCCTCTTAGGACGACCCCATCTCTCACCACACACTCCTCTTGGTGTACTAGTGTAATACAAAGTGAATCCTCATAATTAGGCTCACAACTCAATTGTTCTCTAAACAAGGTAAAAACTCAATTAAGCACAACTCAAAGTTACAATCTCTCACAACCCTAATTACACTATGTATAAAAATACTAGAAGCTCAAGTGGGTGTGTGTAACAATAAGATTTAATAAAACAAACTAAACTCAAATAAATTCTAGCTTATGGAAATGAAAATCAAACATATAAAGTAGCTAGATATGAGTTTAGAAAAATTTCTCTAATGATAACAAGAGAGAGAAAGAAGAGTTGAATGCTCAAACACCAATAAATGATCTCCACTTGCTCTTGTGGAAATTATCTTCACAAACAAAACTCTTAAAACACACTTAAACCCTTAAATAAAACTTGTAAACTCTTTTTAAAACTTTTCTCTTATAAAATTATAACTGAGGATATGCGGGGGTATTTATAGGAAACCCCAAAGCCAAGAGAAAACAACAAAACCTAGTAAAAAGATAAAAACAGAAAAGCTAGAAAAACTAGCCGTTGGGCCATCAGTCGACTGATGAGCTGACCGTTAGAGTCAGCATCCAGCTCGTCGGTCAACTGATGACTTGATCGGTCCACTGATGACCTCATCAGTCGACCAAAGCAAAATAGAAACTTTTAGCAATTGCATGCACTTTCATCAGTCGACTGATCGGTCAACTGATTGTATCAGTCGACTAACTAGTTGACTGATAACAAGTATACAGCCTGTTTAAAGCAGAAATCTGATTTTTAAACTGTTTTTAAAAATAGCAAACAAATT
>BQKN01000487.1:31771-58404 GCA_022839385.1 Asparagus kiusianus | reverse complement strand
CTAAACCAAAATATATATGTATATATAACCATATATATACAAAACCAAAACGTGTATGTGTGTATATAATTGAGCTTAAAGCATTAACACACATAATATAAAACCTAAACTAAATTACTTAAGCTTGATGAAGATCTTCAATAAGCACAAATTGGTAAACTTGCGGATGAAGCTTGACTTGGATCTTTGACTTGAATTGTAAGGCTTCACTTCACTATTCCGCCAACCTCCATTGTATTATCGTTATGGCGTAATTCCACTCATCCTCTAATATGTTGTTTTCCTAGAATAAATACGAAAACACAAACACTAGACAAACAACATTAGTGGTAAATTATTTGTTAAATATCATCAAAACAAAAGGACCGAACACTCTCATCAAAGTCCAGAAATATTAATGACGAAAACAAGCATCAAACCCAAAAGCCCAAAAGCCTAAGCCAAAGAAAAATTCGGCCAAAAATTTGACATGGCATCGATGCCAGCATCGATAGCAGCACAGATGCCACCATCGATGCCTCCATCGATGCCACCATCGATGCTGACTAGACAGTTACAATCAAATGGCTAAAATTTGATTGTTTTGGATAAGGATTCGATCCAAGGGCTCTCATTTATTGATGTTTACTATAAATAGGGGTAGAAAGTGAGGGGTTAAAGGTGTGAAAAATTTTGTATCTTCATTTGGAGAGGATGTTTACTCTTAATTGAGAAGACCTTCCAAATTTGTAACTTTTTGTTATAATTAATAAAATAATTTTTTTCACCACTTCATATTTTTCCTCTCTTTTTTGGATGATAAAGATGAAGATGAAGATCAAGATCAATTTGGAGGTTTGTTTTTTTATTTTATTTTCTCTTTTTTCTTTTCTTATTGCTTAGTAGTTTATATTTACATTAATGTTTTGTAGTATAGATTTATTTTCATGTCTTTATTTTCTCATATTTAATTCTTGTAATTTATTTTGTAGCTTAGTTTTTATAATTTATTTTGTTTAGTTTTTACAATTTATTTTATACATTAGATTTTATTTTTTGCACTATTTGCCTTGAGGATAGAACCCTCTTGGGATTATTTTTTTTTACTTGTTTTCATTTTCTTTGATTCGCCTTGAGGTTAGAATCCTCTAGGAATTGCCATTTTCTTAGATGTGGAAATAATTCTTATTGGAATCTAGAAATTGTATAAAACTAGTCTAATTTCTTTTATATTTTGTGAATTATTCTCTTGCACTTAAAATGATCATGTATAGGATAATCAACTAGAGAACTAATTAGTAGAAGAAGAATTTAATAATCTATGCTTATCTTTAGTAGTTTGATATGTTATGCTTATGAATTCTAGAATTACTATCTTGTTATTGTTCTTGTCATGAATTTTAATTTTGCTTAGATGATAATTTGATAGGTTATACTTTCCTTAAATAGTTTGATTGTCTATGCTTAATAAATCTAAAGTAAAATATGATAAAAAGAGAATAGTTTGTATTTTGTAATTGAGATTAACTAGTGGATTCAATTCTAGATTCCCTATATTTTTAATTGAATCGTTCATCTTGACTTTCTTGAACTTTATTTTCATTCTTGATTTTTTTTCTTATTTGTTTCTTGATTTTATTTATTTTTCTTTCTTGCCTTGTTGATTACATTTATTCTTTATCACATCCACTCTCAATCACCTTTTATGCTTATTTACACATAATCACTCTTACTCCTCATATCTCTCCACAATCACAATTTTCACCACTCCTAATTGTCACGCACACAACATAAGAACTGAATCTAATTTTCTCCTACAAATACCTTCCTCGTGGGATCAATAACTTTTTATACTATAACTTGATTCGTTGTGCATTTACAACTTTTGGTATATATTTATGTCCCATTAGGTGCCAAGCCTTTGAAAAAGGTAGGGGTTGAAGTAGAGGTGAGCATACCCCTTTCTGATCAAAGGAGAGCGGTAGTGACTTGGCAGTCGGGTGAGGGCCTGCCCTAACAAGTAAGTGAAGCTACATCCGGATCGATGAGTGAGATTTCTACTCTTTTGACTTGGGGAACTTTCTGGGTTGCTTCATCTAACGTCATTGTTTTAGACGACAAGTCCCTTGTGTAGGGTGATGAGGCTATTAACCTTCTTACAACTAAGCCTGAAAGGGACACGACGTAGACCGAGGAGGAAGTAGCATCTGCTGTGCCCGCTGAGTCTACTACTGACTGGAAAGAAGCTAGCTATTGAAGAGGCCCTAGTTTCCTGAGAGGCAACTACTGAGAGTCCTGCTTTTGAGGCGGGCCAGGAGGCAAGTTTTGAGTGTTCTTCCCCCACCATATTGATGAACTTTCTCAAGCTAAGTGGGAGGAGCTAAGGACGCTATTGATAGGGTCAACAGAAGCTCGACCTCGGTATGACAAGGAGTCGTTGAAGGAGAACCGGTTCATCCCCAAGTGTCAGCTTGACAAAAGGTTAATTTTCAAGTCCAGTGCCACCTAGGTAAGGGCATTGGAGTAGTTTTTACAGTCTCGTGATGACAAAATCCTTACCGAGATGCTAGATTTTAGGCCTCCATCAAACCCTTAAGAGCTACTTGCTCAGGGGAGATTTTGCAGAGCATGTACTATATGTTCAGTTCGTACACACGTCGGAGTGATACTTCAAGCTCCAAGAGGAGACAAAGGCCCAAAAGGTAGCTCGAGAGGTAGCCAACTTAAGGGTGGAGACAAAGGAGAGTGAGCTATTGGTGCTGAAGAGGGGTTTGGGTCAGCTAGAATGAGATGTAGAAATGCGAGATGAGAAGATCAAAAATCAACCTGCCACATGCAGCGAATGATCGGTGTAGCTTGCTGAAACACATCGGTCGATCCATAAGCTTCAATAGAACTGCTGCCACCTTGATCATGAATTCATGATCGGGATGATATAGTGAACTAACTATTTGGAGAAGGAGATGGAGGTCGAGACTTGGAAGAGGAATAATGCCTATGAGCAAGCTCAACTAGCTTGTCTGAATGTTGAGGAGATGAGGACTCGACTGAAGGAGGAGGAGGCTGAGCAAGAGAAGCTCAGGTAGGAGGCCACTCGGGCCACTTTGGAGGTAGGGTGATAGCGTGAGTCATTCCTCTTAGAGATCCAAGCACTGTAGGGTCGCCTCGACCACTTAGAGTCTAAGCCTTAAGGTCATCGAGAATTATCATAATGACACTCTCGAGAAGCTAGAGGTGGCCCTAGCTTACAAGATCGGGTACGACTACCTGATGAGGTAGCTCCTATCAAAGCTAAAGTCCCATCCTGAGTGTTTTAATTACCTTCATCATGTGATTTTTTGCCTTAACACTCTTAAGGAGATTGAGTGGAGAGGAGGTAGATTCATGTTGGAGTGTGAGAAGAGAGATGAGGACGACAAGGAGTCTATTCAAGGAATGCATGGAGGTTCCGATAGCGATAGCTAGATGAGTCAACCATATGAGGGTGATGACCAATTTGTTTTGTTGGGCCACTAGATGACTTCTTTGCCGACTCCTCCTGCAAATTCTGCCCCTCCAGCTCTGGGTTCTGCTCAGGCTCTGCCTTCAAGTTCGGCTCCGGGTCCTTGTTCTGCTTTTTGCCTTCAAGTTTGGCTCCGACTCCTGGTTCTGCCTTTTGACTTCAACTTTTGCTCTGACTCATGGTTTTTCTCCTTGGGAGGAGCTTTGATGTATCTTTTTTATGCATTGTAAATACTTTTGATGTATTGTAAATATTTTCAATGTATGAATGAAAGAAAGTCCTTTTTTTGATCTCGTTTGTGCAATTGCATTGTTGTGTGTGAAAATATCTATAAACTATTATGATAGAGTAATATTAACTTGATTTGTTGTTTATTCCAGGTGGACACCAAGGTCTTTAGTACGTGTCTTTGGTTTATTCAGGAATATAATGCTAAGGGCTAAGAGTCGGTGATGACTGAGTTGAGAGGACTCAGCTTCGTGCCTTAGTTTTATTCTGAATGGACACCAAGGGCTTAGAGTCGATAATGATTGAGTGCTGATGACTCGGCTTTATGCCTTGGTTTTATTCTGAGTGGACAACAAGGTCTTTGGTATGTGCCTTGGGTTTTGTTCATGAATATGACTCCAATGGCTTAAAGTCAGTGATGACTGAGTTGAGATGACTTAGATTTGTGCCTTGATTTTATTCCGAGTGGACACCAAGATCTTTGGAATGTGCTTTGGTTTTATTCTGAGTGGACACCAAGGTCTTTGGTACGTGCCTTAGTTTTATTCATGAATATGACACCAAGGGCTTAGCATCATTGATGACCGAGTTGAGATGACTCGACTTCATGCCTTGGTTTTAATCCGAGCGGACACCAGGGTGTTTGCTATGTGTCTTAGGTTTATTCATAAATATGACATCAAGGGCTTAGAGTTAGTAATGACCAAGTTACGATGAATCAACTTCGTGCCTTAGTTTTATTCCAAGTGGATGCTAAGGTCTTTGGTACATGTCCTAGATTTGTTCATGAATATGACACCAAGGGCTCAGATTACTACAAAAACATAAAATAATGAGATACACAAAATATTGATTTATAAACATAAGTCTTATAGTTACATTCATTGGAAATATTTATAAGATGATCAATATTCCAAGAGTATTGCAAGATTCTTCCTTCGTAACTTTGTAGTTGGTAAGTGCCAAAGTGACCTTCTTCGATTACCATGTACGATCCTTCCTAGTTGGTGGCTAACTTGTCATGCCTGGCATCTCTATCAAAGATGGCCTTGCATAGAACAAGATTGACAGCTTTGAATCTTTGATGTCAGACTCTATTATTGTAGTGCCGAGTGATGCACTGCTGATCATTGACTTGTGATCTGAGTCCCTTCTCTAGGATTTTATGAATAAGGTCTAGTTTTACTCAAAGCCCGATAATGTTCAATTCTTCGTCGAAGTGTTATAGTCGGATGGTTGGCATGCCGACCTCCCCCGGGACGACTGCCTCCACTCCGTATGCTATCTTGACTGGGGTTTCCCCTATGAAATTTTTATGGGTCGTTCTGTATGACCATAAAATCTCGGGTCACTCTTCAACCCATTTTTTGACTGCATCATCTACCTTCTTCTTCAAGTCCTAAAGCAAGCATTTGTTTGTGGCCTCGGTGAGGCCATTACACTTGAGATGTGCTATCGAGGTGAGCTTAAGTTGGATCTTCCACTCTTCACATAAGTTATGGAAACCCTTACAGTCAAACTAAGTGTCATTTACTATGATGAAAGATGTAGGTACCCCAAATCTGTAGACACTAGTCTTCCATACAAAGTTGGTGATGTTACCCTCACCTATCTTGGCTAAAGGTTTGACTTCTATCTATTTTGTGAAGTAGTCTATAGCAACGATTAAGAACTATCGCTACCATGCTGCCATCGGGAGTGGCCCTAACAAATTGAGTCCTCGCTGAGTAAAAGGGATCAAATTGATAAGAGCGGTAAGTTTAGTTGTTGGAGCCCATAGTATGCTTGTAAAGAGTTGGTAGGTCTTGCATTGAGAGACGAGCCTCTTGGACTCAGCTAGAACTGTTGGCCAGTAATAGCATTATCTGATAGCCTTATAGGGTAGGGTTCTAGCCCCTAGATGGTTTCTACATGTTCCTCGATAAATCTCTCTTAGGACATAATTTGGTTATTCGGGCCAGTGACATCAGAGGTAGGCCCCCATACTGTTGCTGGTGTATGAGAGCCGATATAGCCTATTGACGATTACAAGGTATCTTCGTGTGTTTCTTTGTAGACTCCTCGCCTTTACAGAATTTTTGGCAAGGTTCCTTCAGTTAAGTATTGGATGAGTAGGGTCCATCCAACATGGATCCATCGACACTTCAATCTGCATAATTGAGTATGCCAAAGCTTTAGTTATGCGGGATGTTTGAGGGTGTCTATGTACATAGGCCATTGGTTTTTCCATAAGCTTGAGGAACTAAGCTTAGAAAAAACATCTACCTGACCGTTGTAGGCTCGGGGACATGCACAATTTTGAATTCTTTAAACTTGCCCAATAGCTCCTTAACCTTCTTAGGAATTGGGCCATTTAGGGGTCCCTAACTTCATATTCTCCTTACACTTGGTAAACAATAAGTTGGGAGTCGGCCATAATGAAGACAGATTCGGCTCTGGTTGCCAGAGTAGCTTTGAGTCCTGCTAAGAGGGATTCAAATTCAAGTTCATTATTTGAGGCTAAGAACTCAAAAGTGATAGAGTATTCGTATATGAGTCCTTCATAGCTGTGTAGAACTACTCCAACTCCACTGTCTTATTCTTCTAAAGATCCATCCTCCTTAAGCAACCAACATGAAGAGAACTTAGGTGAATCATGTTTAGGGGTATCATGCTATTGAGGAGGAACTTTCTTGACAATCTGCCGAGTTGGGGAGTTAGAAGAAGGAGAAAATGCAAGAGGCGATAGGTCGGTATCCGGGTCAGATGAATTGATTAGGAAGTCAGCCAGGGCCTGGGTTTTTGTGGTCATCTAGGGCTCAAACTGTACATCATACTCGCAAAGCTGACTGAATGTAAGCTGGTCCCACCACTATAATGTGAACTTGGATGTACAATCTGAGCCTCTTAGTAGTTGTTATGAGAGTGAAGGATGCTTTCTTGATAAGAATGTAATTGAACTCAACGACCTTTAGAATGTGGCTGATGTAGTATACTGGCCTTTGAATATTCTTCTCTTCTCGAACCAAGAATAACCTCATAGCCTCTAGCAAAATTGCCAAATGGAGGTAATGGATTTCTCCCTCTATGGGTTAGCTCAGCAGAAGCTTGGTGCTTAGGTATCTCTTAAGCTCCGTGAATGCTTTGCTATATTCCATTGTCCATCCGATGCCTTCTTTGGGTTCCTTACTTTCTCTAAGGATTTTGAAGAAGGAGAGACTTCTTTCGGCATACGTCAAGAGAAAACAACTCAAATCAGCTATTTTGCCATTCAACTTCTAAACATCCTTCAATGTGTACGACTCAGGTATTTGCTCAATGGTGGTTATATTCTCTCGATACCCCATTGAGTGATCATGAAACCAAGGATTTTGCCTGACTATATCCTAAAAGCACATGTGGCCAGGTTGAGCTTCATGTGGAAGTGTCAAAGGATGGAGAAAGTTTCTTCAAGATCCGACACATAAAAGATTACTTGCTTAGATTTTACTAGGATGTCATCCACATATGCTTTCACAATATGGCTGACTTTATGCTTAAAGATTTTGTTCATTAACCTTTGATAGGTGACTCCAATATTCTTGAGGGTGAATGACATTAATTTATAGCAATAGGTCCCTGATCTATAATGAAGGAACTTTTCTCTTCATCGTGCTCAGCCATTATAATTTGGTTATGTCTAGAGAGCACATCCATGAAACTAAGAAATTCGTGGTTGGCACTCTCGTTGGCTAACTGATGAATCCTCGATAGAGGATAGCTATTCTTTGGGCAAGCTTTGTTCAAGTTTGTGAAGTTCACGGACATCCTCCACTGTCCTATACACTTCTTAACTAGCACGACATTAGACAACCACTCTGAGTATTGGACTTCTTGGATGAAACTAGCTTTAAGCAGTTGGTTGACCTATTCTGCAGCCGCTTTCTACCTCTCAAAACCGAGATGTCTCTTCTTCTGTCAAATTAGCTTGATGTGTCGGTTGACTGACAGCTCATGGCTTATCACTTCTAGGGGGATCCCTAGCATATCCTTGGGTCCCCAGGTAAAACTTCCACATTGCTGTAGACACTAAAAAATACTAAGGAATAAAGCAAAGTTGAACCTCGCTACAAGCATGACAAGGTTTGTCATCATAATGAACCTCATCTCAGCCAACGAAGCCCATCATAATGATGAATGTCATTTAAGATGAAGTCCATTGCAAACGAACCTCATCAAACAACATCTCACACCTTAAAGACAAACTTCATCATTGAAGACGAAGTTCGCCCAGAAATGAAGTTCGTCATTAAAGATGAAAAAAATTAGAAAGGCTTATCTGTAAGAATGGAGTGATCCGGTAGGAACGACACGTGCTGTATGAAACAATATGGCTCACTTAGGCCTAACGCAGAAATGAAGTTCATCCATAAATGAAGTTCGTCGTTGAAGACGAAGTTCGTCATTGAAGATGAAGTTTGTCATTGAAGACGAAGTTCATCCTGAAACAAAGTTCGTCATTGAAGATGAAGTTCGTCGTTATTATTATTGACGAACCTCGTGCATAGCCGAACCTCGTCTATCATAATTTTTAGAGACTACATTTAAGGAGGGTTAATGACCAATAACTCACTCAT
This sequence comes from Asparagus kiusianus, assembly GCA_022839385.1. Lineage (NCBI taxonomy): Eukaryota > Viridiplantae > Streptophyta > Magnoliopsida > Asparagales > Asparagaceae > Asparagus > Asparagus kiusianus. The sequence continues at coordinate 50,100 of BQKN01000487.1, read as the reverse complement.
TTAAAAAGAGTTAATAACGACTAACTCACCCATTTAAGGAGAGTTAATGACCACTAATTCATCCATTTAAATGGGAGTTAATAGCCACTAACTCCCTCATTATAAGGGGAGTTAAAGCCTATTAACTCACTCCATAATGGTCCTAAGCCTATAAATAGGCATGATCAACATGAAAAGGGGGGGGGGGGGATTAAGAGGCTAGTCAAAAAGCCTATCTCTCATCCAATCTCATGGATCTTCATAGATTATTAGCTAATCATTTAGCTCGAGCGTTGAAGCTCATAACAAGCATGACGAGGGTCATTATAATGGAGGACCTCATTTCAAATAACAAAGCTTATCGTTAGAAATAAGATGTGAAGCTCGTCATTGAAAATGAGATTCGAAGCTCATCATTGGAAATGCGACTTGATATCAAAAAACGAAGCTTGTCATTGGAAACGAGGTTCGAAGTTCATCATTAGAGGTGAAGCTCGTTAATGAAGAAAAAGTTCATCATCAGACTTAAAGCTCATCGGTGAAGATGAAGCTCGTCAAAAAGGAAATTCACAAGATTTGTTACGCAGTTGGACTCAGTTATCGAAGATGAAGTTTGTTAGTGAAGACGAAGCTCATTAGTGAAGACGAAGCTCGTCAGACAAAGTTAATGAAGTCAGAGTTCACTATACTATAAAGCCTGCCTTGCCAGATGAACCTCGCTGCGTATTGATGCTCGTCTGATCTGATGAACCTTGTCATACAACGAGGCTCGTCGATCGTAGATAATCTAACTGTAACGGCTCAGAAGACCTAGTTAGCCATGTGGGCTAAGCTTCAGGAGCATGTTATGCCCCATTAACCAACATGGGCTGAATTGGAAGAGGCAGTTACGCTCTCTACCCATAATTTTAGCACATTGGTTACGTGTTGAAACTCTATAAATAGCCGTAAGCAACTATAAAGAGGGGACTTTTAGGAGGATTATTGGCGATCGCGTGAAGAGGGATCAGAGTCTGCATTCTCATGACCTAAGTTATTATCAGAAGCTTTTGTGATCTTGATTTGATTGTTAATGGGAAGTAATCTTATCTTGAGCATCGAGAGAAGCATCTTTTCGCTACCAAGAACCTATTTTTAAACAAAAAAAGTCAAATTAATCTTCTCTTTCTCTGTAATCGAGATAGAGAGTGAGTGATTGTAAGTGATTCGTACTAAGTGATCGAACCTATTTCTTAAAACAAGAAATCAATCAAACTTTAACTTTTTGACCCTACAATTGCTACACAAGAAAGCAATGATAGCTCCTTGCTATAGCTCACCAAGTTCAGATGCGATTTTGACCTTCTTGGTTTCATCGAGCCCAATCAATATCTCTTGTAATTCTTCTACAAAAACTATTCAATTTTAGTCTTCACCTTTTTTACAGCTAAGACCGAGCTTTCTCGATTGGTAGAGTCTCTAAAACTCTTTTTCCCTTCATCAAAAGCAGATAGTACGATCTGGCCTCTCATTGATTGCTTCACATAGGGCCGACTCCTTCCGGAGTTGAACACTTCATTATCTAGTGATAAGTAGACGGGACAGCCTATAAGGTATTCATGGAGATTCTTTCAAGAATAACATTATAGGCTGACTTCATGTCTGTTCTAATGAATTGGACCTGAATCATGACCTGACGAATGGTAATCACTAATTATTAAGGGCAGAGTGATCAACACCACGGGTTGGACCGAGTCCTCTAAGAATCCAATGGGGGACTAGGGCAAGGTCACAAATCAAACTTGTTGATTCCCATCTAATTGAACACCTCCATATATAGAATATTAGTGGAACTTCCTGTATCTATCATGATTCTTTTGTCTCGAAAGTCACTAATCTCTACTGATACAATGATTGGGCCATCTTAGGGGCTCTCCGACCTTTCAAATCAGCATTGTTGAAGGAAATAGGTTGATTAGTCTTATGCTTCTTGTTACACACATTGACTTTGAATGCTCACAGGGAGTATTTCTTTCAAGTATTGTTAGACATTGTGCTAGTTGCTAAGCAACCACTAATGGTGTTGATGGTGCCTCGGCTTCTTGTTTCTCTTGGTTGACCACCTTGGTGGTTTGGATGACGGGGCAATCTCAATGTGGATCTTCTCCTTTCTGGCCTTTCTGAGGCTGGCTCCCTTCTGTCTTGATGTGAGATGAACTTTTTCAGTAGTCCTCTTTATATCATATCCTCGATGACTCTCTAGAGAACCCTACAGTTATCAGTATGATGGTCATGATTCTGATGATATTAGTAGTACTGCTTGAGGTCTCTAGATTAAGGGTTTGACTTTATACGAGGTGGATGAGTGGTGAGGTGTCCCTCCTTCTGAATTAGGTACAGTGCTTGTGAAAGAGATGAGTTGAGGGAAGTGAGTACTACTTTCTTTCTTGCCTCTTTCTTCTGGTCTCTCCTATCGATTAGACCGGGTCCGGCGTCACCTTGGGGGAATCATCTTTAATCTTATTTCACAGAGAGGATTCTGCTTTCGCTACCTCTAGTCAGGCTACCTTCTTGTGGGCTCGACTGTCTTTAGTGTCCATGTGTGATCAAGTTCTGGCCATTAGTTGGTCAAAATCAGTCACATGGTTCATGATGAGAGAGTCTGACATCTTTCATCTTCTAACCCATGAACAAATACAACCATGGCGGCCATATTACTAGGATCTTTGACCTCTAGTATTTTGGCCTGAAACCTTTTGAAATAATCTCTTAGGCTCTCACCGGGTCTCTGCTTTATCTACAACAGGATGGAGAAAGGAGCCTTTTGCATTGTATCAGTCAAAAAGTGATTGACAAACTTTTGGCTGAGCTACTTAAAGTTATGAATGGACTTCTCGTCTAATGAGTCCCACCACATCTTCGCACAGCCCATTAGAGTGCTTGGGAAGGCTCTACAGATGACCAGATCGCTCACTTGCTATATGAGCATTAAATCATAAAACTTTTGCTCATGCTCATGTGGATCTCCTTTGCCCTTGTATTTCTCAATTTGGGACATCTTGAACTTAGGACATAGAACATTCATGATCCAGTTAGTAAGAGGAATATTTCATTCGAGGACATCTACAATAGTGTTGAAGGTCCGGTCATAACCAGACGCAAAGTTGGTGGTGGAAGGATCCATTCTGCTTACTAGGCATAGAGCGGCATGGGGATATCTGGCACCGTGTGCCATCGTCCACATGTCATTTTTAGGGTCAAGACTCGAATTTTCACCAGTAGCTTCCATGTAGTGTGGTGGTTACTGTGAATGAGTGGTGAAACGAGCTGCTACTGAGGTGGTTAGAGTGATATCTCCAGTTCGTTCCTCCGACATTTTTCACTAAGGGTGGTCTCCTTGGGAAGGGGTGATAGATGGTGAAGGAGGATGAAAAAGTGGAATACAGCTAAGAAGTTAATTCATGAAAGCAACAAACTATTGCTGAAAGGAATGGGCTATTTTTTGAGTGAACTCATTTAGTTGGGACTGAATAACATAGCTCGTGTTGGCTACCTCTCCGGGATGGAGAACTAACGATCGGTCTGGTCGATCGAAATCAACCATATTCCTTAAAGAAGAGAAAAAGATACCTCATGATGGGCGCCAAAGTGTTTATGTTAGAAACTTAATTATGTAGGTTAGGGTAGATTTGGGGGAGCGTAGGCTCCCTCAATGCTCTGTGATGGCTGATCACTCTGAGCATAAGTAGATTCCTGCACAAACGTGGAACGCTAGAGGGTCAGAGTTGAGTTCTCTGGTGGTTCCTCCGATGATCAAGTTAGGATGATCTTAAGGGAGAGAAATGTATGAAAGATGTAGTTTTTAGGATTTTTTTTGTCGTTGAGAACATCATACCTTCATGCAGAAGACAATCTGCATATTTATAGTGAGCCAAGAAAGGGTATTTGGGTAACTTCGGCTGGGTCCATGTAGTCGGACACTTTACATGCATCAGTAATGGGTGGTCCGAGTCATTCTTGCATTGAATGCTACGGTGACAGAATGACTAAGGTGTTGGCGTGGTCCGAGGAGACATAATGACTTTAGCGGGGGAGTAATGATAGCTCTGACCGTGTATTTAACTAATATGATGATGACCAGCTGACATCATTGGAGAAGACGAAGCAGATAGGTTCTCCCGTGGTTCAAGATGCATCATATAAGGAGGGGAGCCGGCATTTGTGAGACCCGGGTAGGGTTGGTGTTATAATGTGTAAGTTTGCTAATCGAGAAATGTGTCGTCCTCTCAAGAATAGTTTATACTTAATAATTTCTGTGATTCAATAGTGATCACTATATTTAATTTATCACTTAATTGTATGTGCGTATTGATTATTTGGATGATCGGTCATGTAATTAATTTTTACTGACATGGCTAAAACAAGAGGTAGAATTTTTTTTCTTTCTTTTTATTCTAAAAAATGTAGCTATGAAATTCAAATCCTATTTCTACTCTCAAAAAAGTGTCCCAAAAACTTTAGCATTGATTGATGTCAAGACGTGTTAAAATGATGTGCGCAACTCTATAACAACAATAGTTACAGTTAAATCAAATCCCACTATTAACACCTTAACTACCATTAAATTATCATTTCAATCTGGCAAGTATTATTAAAGTATAAAGTTTCCCACTATCAACATCTTCACTTGATGATATGACGTTTGTTTGGTCCATTGTGAAACTTTTTACACATCAGTAAAATCTGTTTTGTCAATTGAGTAAAATTTGTTTTGTGATAGAAATTGTTAAAAATGATTGGCAATCCAATTAGCATTTAATTATGTGATCAATCATCTAAGCAATTAAATCATATTTTTTTCAATATCTAATTTAATGATAAATATAGTAACCAGCAATTAAATTAACCCATGCAATTGATAGAGGTATGCTGACAACTATATCTAGAATGCTACATGTATAAGATCATGATCAGAAAAAGGTTTTATTTTATTTTTTATTATATGGTCAAACAAAGTGGAGAGCGTCCAAATTTCTAGCAAAATAGTTGACCAAGGATTAGAGCTTACAAAATAAATATTGATATAAAAACTATGGACATACTTTATTGACACTAGCAACCCTTCAACTCAATTTCATTGTGCCCCTTTATGAAAGGATAACTCTTAATTTAAGACCATAAGACTGACAGTTGAGAAGAGAACAAGTAGATCCTTCCTTCTCTCTCAGTATAACAGACTAAATTAATATGTGGTCCACCAATATGGGTAGTTTTACTTGTGGGTCTACATGTACACCTGGAATCACTTGTAGAATAACTAAAAATAATTCCTAAAACAAAACAAGCACAAGAATCCTGCGCTCCTTTTATTGGTGGTTAGCTTTGTGCATCTTGTGTTGATTAATTTCTAGCTATATCCTGACAATTCTTCTTTGCTTTGATTGGTTTTTGTGTGTGGACCTCAAATCTAAGCATCCAATGCCTAAGATTCTTCATCTCTATAAACAATGGTGAAGTGAGCCATTGTAGTGATTTATTAAGGGTTTGACTTTGACCGCTTTTAAATGAAGAAATAGAGTTTTCTCTACACTTGATCATTATATGTAGTTTTAGTGTCTCACCACTCATTGAGGATGGAATCTACGAAAGTACTAGATTTTATTCTTATGTTGATATTTTTCTAGATGTGTTGCGGTATAATTTATGATCACATGAGTAAGTGTTTCCATCCGCGGTTCAAGTTTCTTATCCGTCGATTAATATTCAATGTCACAATAGAGAAGAGGAGCTTTCACAACTAAGAAGAAAATGACCCTTCATTTTTTGGTTGAACGAGATCAGGATTTAATCAGATGTAGATAATATTTTTATCTTAATATGATTAGATCATCCGTAGTCTTGTCATATGAGTGAATTTTCTCATATAAAATATTAAAATGATGTGCTGAATTTTAGACAAGTGAATACAATGGAAGAGAGGATCTCAATAATACTTTTGAGATTGAGTGACACCATTGTATATGAAAAAGTTCTCTCATACGATTATGGTACATGTTAATCTCTATTGTGAATCTTGGAAGAGAAATACTATACGAGCTCAAAATCTGTTAACTTCCTCATTATTAAGTGCAATAGTCATGAAATATTATGTAGAGTTAAGCAACAGGAAGAGAGAATATATTACAACGAGACTTACCGAAAATTGAGTCATAATATTGTATATGGGAGAATCTTCTCATATGACATATAATAGAGGTTAATATCTAATGTGATTCCGTGAAACTAGGATGAGAAATAGTGTACATGCTAGTAATCAGTTAACTTCCTTATTAAATATATAAGGTAGTCGTGAAACACTATCTAGAATTGAATGTTTCGCACAAGCAGGCTTGGTGCGATTGTGCCTTTGATTCTTTACATAACTTCATGAAAATTAAATACAGTTAGAGGTCTATCATAATTAAGAGATTGAATCTCATCATGTTTAGGAGTTTGTATCATATTCTAATTAGAAAGTTAGGCTAGAGATATGATTTTGTTTTTCTATACATATTCTTCTATTGGTGGAGGAAAAGCCAATGAGAAAAGGAGAAAGCCGCTATTCTTATAATTAGGTCAGCAAAGGGCGTAAACCAAATTCAAGAATAATGTGTGAGAGGTGAGGGTTTCGTAATCTTTGTCTGTACAAAAGATTATAATATTGGCAAGGGTTTCATAGAATCTGTTAGTGTAAAAAATTATAATTTTCAAAGAGGATTTTGTAGTCTTTATCTGTTCAAAAAGATTATAAAAAGAGGGTTTTGGAGAGAATATGAGAGTTGATTATGTATATCAGCTTGAGAGATTGAGAGATGAGAGTTGAGTGGTTCATCTTGTAGCTCTTCCGGATATATAGTGAATTTCTCAAATTGTTGCCCCGTGGATATAAATCGAAGTTGGTTGACCGAACCATCTAAATCTCGGTATTCTTTTTCTTGATTGTGATTATTTTTATCTTCTGAATTAATGATTGGCTTCCGAGTTAGTAGGCGGGAAGACTAATAGAGATAGCGAGATCATCAACTCGAGATCTCTAATTGACAGTCAAGTTTGTCTTTTTTTTATTTTGTAATAATAGAACATCTACATGCAGTCTCTTTCCGAAGTTTATTGGGTTTACAACCGTAGAAAGACTTTTCATAGCCATAGTAAAATCATTTAATATATAGAAACTCAGACAGTTAAACAAAATATAACTGTTAAGTAGCCCTGTTGGTATTTGCCTCCCTCATAAATCGTACCTATTAACTGGCCCGCGTTTGATTCCCTGAAATTTCCACTTTTTTTAACCTTTACTTGAAAAATTATTTTCACTATGAGTCTTTAAACCTTTCATGTTTTGAAATTGAATCCCTCAAATCATGAAAATTGTTACGAAGTCCTACTATTCTTAAGTTAATTAGAAATTTATCTCTCAAATTATTAAAATTAATATTAGATTCCTCAATTCTTAAAATTTTATTTTGAAATTACCCCCTTCAGTAGAATGTAGAAGCAATAACTAAATTGATTCATTTAAAAAAATTACGAGAAATAGAGGACCTAATAACATTGCTATTAACTTGAGGGACTAATTTCAAAATAATTTGGAACACGGGAACACATTAGCAATTTCAATGATTTCGAAGCCTATCTACAACAATAACAACAACAACAACCAAGCTTTTATCCCAAATGTTTGGGCTTGGCTACATGAATCCTATTTTCTCATTCCATTCTGTTACGAGCTATTTCCTTCGTTACATTAGTCTTAACCATATCCTTCTTAATTGCTTCTAACCAAGTCATTCTAGGTTGACATCTAGATCTCCTAGCCTCATTAACTCTAATATTATCATTTTTCCTAATCGGTGCACTAAGGGATCTCCTTTGTACATGACCAAACTATCTTAATCTATTCTCTCTCATTTTATCCTCAATAGGCGAACCTCTAATTTACTACGCATGCACTTATTTATTATTCTATCTTTTAATATATACCTACAAGACCATTGCAACATTCTCATTTTTGCTACACTCATTTTTGAACATGTTATCTTTTAATTGCCCAACATTCTGACCCATAAAGCATAGATGGTCTTATAACTTCCCTATAGATTTTTTTTAGTTTTATTGGTATTCCATGATCACAAAAGACTGCTGAAGCACTCCTCCATTTTAACCATCCCGATTTGATTTGATGCACAACATCATCATCTATCTCACCATCATGCATAATGATAGATCCTAAATAGCAAAAATGATTAGTTTAAGGTGTTTCTTGGCCATCAATATGTACCATAAGCTCTCTTTCTTTTCTACTTTTACTAAAAATACATTCTATATATTCTATTTTTTGTTTTACTAATTATAAAACCTTTAGACTCAAGAGTTTATCTTCATTTTTCTACTTTAGAAATAATGACTCTTCTAGTTTCATTAACTAATACTATATCATCAGGATATAACATACACCATGAGATTTCACCTGAATGTACTTAGTAAGTTGGTATATAACTAATGTAAAAAGATAAGGAGTTAAAGCTGACCCTTGGTGTAAACCTATGGCAATAGGAAATGGTTAAGTCATTCCTTAATTAGTTCATACTCTAGTTGTTACTCTATCATACATATCTTTAATCACATCGATATATATACTAGATACATGTTTTTTTTTCTTACACCCACCACATTACCTCTCTAGGTACTCTATCATAAGCATTTTCTAGATCGATAAAAATTATATGTATATCCTTTCTCTTTTTTCTATATCTCTCCATCGACCGTCTCAAAATATGTATAGATTCCATAGTTGACCTCTCAGGCATAAAACCAAATTGATTTTTAGATATACATGTCTTGTTTCTTAGTCTTTGCTCAACTACCCTCTCCCAAAGTTTCATAGTATGACTCATGAGTTTTATACCTCGATAATTTGAATAAATTTATATATCCCCATTATTCTTATATATCGGTATCAAAATACTAATCCTCCACTCATCCGACATTCTTTTCATCTTGATAATATTATTAAATAGTTTAGTTAATCATCCTAAGCCTATATCTCCAAGACATTTTCAAACTTCAAAAGGGATATTGTCCGGTCCTACGGCTCGTCCGCTTTTCATTTTCTTTAGATCATCTTTAACCTCGTTAATCCTAGTTTTATGCTAATATTTATAGTTCCTATCATTCACTATATGGTTAAAATCTCTATTTTGCTCACTTATTTGATTATATTAAACAATTGATAAAAGTAACCCCTTCACCTCTCTTTTATTTCCTCATCGATCACTAGAACTATTTGATCCTCACTTTTAATACACCTAATATTACCCAAGTCTCTACTCTTCCTTTCTCTAATCTTAGCAAGCTTATATATCTTTCTTTCCCTCCTTCGATTCTAACTTCTTATAAAAATTTTCATAAGCTTTGTATTTATTCTCACTAACCACTCTTTTCTGCTTCCTTTCTTACTAGTTTATATTTTTCTAGGTCTTCCCTACTTCTACTGTTCGCGGGAAAAATTGTTGCTTTCTTCTTTGATATCATTGCCATCTCAATAACTGTTTATCGGTTACAAAGATCCGGTCTTTTTATAAGATCCGGTTACAATGAAAATCAAAATAAAAGAAAAGAAAGATTACAACTTTGTTTCCTTGTTTGTCGAACAAATCGCGAGCTCCTGTTTTGCGGTCACTCGCTTGCGTGGGTTGTTTGCCTGCGCCGGGGTTGTTTACCGTGGACCACCGCGTGATCTGGATCCAAGCAGATCTACGACGTATTACGGGTATTATCCCACCAAGGAGATAATAGCCGGGAGGGATCGTTTCACCAAGGAAACGACCGCTCGAATCTCGGGATCTAAGAACCAAGCTTAGATCCGGAGTATAACGATGTAGATCTGAGATCCGGGATTCGATTCCTCTCGAACACTTGCCTTATTTGGCGTTGACGATCGCCGAGCAACGGATCTGGATGGACAAGCCCTTGAAGTTCCAAAGCTCTAATCTTTTTAAGTGTTTAGATCTGAATCCGGCAGAGCTTCGACTCCTCTTTTTCCAACCTTTGAACAAATGAACCCCTTGGCCTATTTATAGACACTCGTTACTGTGCCCCGTGCACGGAACTGGGCCGGCCACCCATAGGTGGCCGGCTCTGGGCCGAGCCACCTGTGGGTGGCTCGGCCTTGGCCGAGCCACCCATGGGTGGCTCGGCCTTAGCCGAGCCACCTATGGGTGGCTCGGCTTTAGCCGAGCCCCCCTTAGGCATGGTTTTTCGTCGTTTCGTTGTTTCCGGTTCTGTGTTGTTCGGACTTGATTCAGTTTGTGGTTGATTTAGTCTGGAATCGATTTGTTGAATTGATTCCCGATTTGGCAGTAATTCTACTTCTGAGTTTGAGTCCGAAACTGATCTTGATACGATCGCGATTCGTTCGAGTCCGTTCTTGGTTGGACGACTCGTTGACTCCCCGAACCGTTGGATTGATTCCGCACGCGAATGCATTCGTTGATCGCGTGCACTTTGTTGACCTCGTCGCCTCATCATTCGATGGTTCGTTGATTTGTCGAATCACCGTGTCGAGCTGTGCTAAGGGACCTATAGGCAATTTTATACGCCTACATCTACATGTTTTTCGTAAAATGTGATCTCAAAATTTGTATTGATTAAATTATTTATTACAAATTGAAATCGTTTTTACACAGAAGCAGAGAGAATTGATTCAATCTCTCTTTGTTTAATGTGGGTTCTTTAGGGCGATATGATGCTTCACTCGATGCTCGTATTGAGTTTGCTTCCCTTTGACGATTCGAATGAGGTTGCGGACAAATTTTAGCATGTGGTAGAAGTTTGGTTGGATGAGTTCGAAGGGCGAACAAGTGCTTGATTGCTTCTAGACCGAGTATGCCGAGATCTTAAAGTTTGATCCTCTTCTCATGAGGATTCGAACAAGATTGCCAATAAGCTTCGTCACATAGTAGAAGCTTTATTGGAGTTTGAATACCCGAGCTAGGATATTTGAGAGCCGAGTGCACAAGATGCTAGGTTCATCTTATTACCTCCGCACCTTTCCTCTCTTTTCTGCCGCCCTTTTCTTGTAGCCATCAGTGGCTTTTTATAGAGGAGAATGGCTAGTAACCATCCCCTTAAAACGTGGAAAGTGGGCACAATCACTTCCACGTTTCAAGCTTTAGTGGCTGACTTGGTCAAGCTGTAGAGGCGAGCTTGACAATTCAGGCGAGCTTGGGCAAGCTTGCAGGTGAGTTTGGCGAGCCTGACGAGCTTGCAGGTGAGCTTGACACATGCAGGCGAGGTTGGAGTATACGAGCAAACCTCATAGGCGAAGCTATCAGGCGAGTTTCAATCAATTCAGGTGAGCTTCAAGCTTTCAGGCGAGCTTGGCTCATGCAGGTGAGGTTGGAGTATGCGAACGAACCTCATAGGTGAAGCTATCGGGCAATCTTCAAGCGTTCAGGCGAGCTTGACTCATGCAGGTGAGCTTCGTAAGTTAAGCGTTCAGGCGAGCTTAACTTCGTTTAGGCGAAGCTCAATGTTTAGGCAAACTTGGCATTGTCCGTAGAGTCAAGTATTCAGGCAAACTTGGCTTTGCTTATTTGATTCAGGCGAAGTCACACTATCAGGCAGACTTGCCTTGAATGTGCAGGAGAACAAGTAGGCTTGGCTTGGTTCAGGCGAACCATAGTCTTGCAGGCAAACTTTGGGCGTCGAGGAACATAAATTGCTCGAAGAACGGGTCATAACTTTCGAAACATAAGTCAGAATTAGACGAATTATATATGAAAATCCAATTGCCTACACTACACTTTTGCCACTCTTTATATAAAGTATTCTTCTCTCTAATAACCTTTTGCACACTCCCATTCCACCACCAACTCTCCTTACCGTCTAATCTATAACATTTAGATTCTCCTAGTATATTTTTAGCTACTTTCCTAATACAAGAAGACCTGCAATTCCACATAATATTAGTCTATTTATTTATTTTCCACATATTTTCTTTCATTATCTTATTTTTAAAATGTATTAAATTCTCTCCTTTTAAATTCCACCATTTAGTACTTAGTATTTTGTTCACGTTAGTTTTTCTAATATATATATATATATATATATATATATATATATAAGACCATTAATCTATGTTGTGTACTTAAACTCTCTCCTGGTATAACTTTATAATCCTTGCATATTAACCTATCCGCCATTCTAGTAAGAAAAAAAAAGTCTATTTGACTATTATTAAAACCACTTTTAAAGGCTATTAAGTGTTCCTCCCTTTTTCTAAAAAGTATATTTGCTATTATCAAATCATATGATATTGCAAACTCTAGAATTGATTTACCCATATCGTTCTTATCTCCATACCTGAAACCTCCATGTATCCTCTCATATACGTTATTATCTTTACCAACATGCCCATTAAGATTTTCTCATATAAGTAATTTCTCTTCAAGTGGGATTCCTTGTACTAATTCATCTAACCTATCCCAAAATTTCCTTTTAGTACTCGGCAAGCCTATTTGTGGCGCATAAATACCAATAATACTAATAACCTCCACACCTAAGACAACTTTTATTACTATTATTCTATCTCCAACTCTTCTTACATCTACAACACTTTCTTTTATTATATTATCTACAAGAACTCTCACTCTATTCCTATTCTTCTCTTTTCCTATGTATCAAAGTTTATATCTGGTCTTTTCAATTTCTCTAGATTTTCACCTATCCATTTAGTTTCTTGTAAACAAATTATAGTTATCTTTTTTCTAACCATGACATCCACTAATTTCATTGTCTTTCCAGTAAGTGTACCTATATTCCAAGTAGCTAACCTAATTCTATTTTCTTATAAAAGTCTCCTACCATATTCCCTCTTATATTGTTCTAGTCTATGCCTAATACTATTAGGTACCCTATTAGAGGATTGTAGATTCTTAGAACACCATTACTCACTTATCATTACACCGGGGTGACATCGATGTAATGCATCGTTTCCGGAGGATGCCCTAGCAAACCACCGTTGCTTACTTATCATTGAATTAGAGTGAGATCGATGCAATGTGTCGCGGTAGGGACACCGCAACGAGTATATAATAGGATTCATTTTGCATGTAGATCTGACTATGTTTTACACTGGCTGTCGGCTACCTAACACAACCCTCCTCCTTTATCCTGGCTAATTGAAAAAATTAATTTTTTTATTTTAAGTGATAGACTCAAAGTTTACCCCCATTTTATTCTGAAAACCATGTACTTCAGTTTTTTTTCTTCCAATATTATTGTCTTACAACTCTCATATTTTGAAACAAATACCTTTAATCATGAATTATGTTATCATGTCTGATCAATTCTTAAGTCACTTAGAGTTGACCCATCAAATTATTAAAAGTATTACTAGATCCTTCAATTTGTAAATTATTTTAAAATGAGTCCCTCTAATAAAGGGTAGAAGTAATAATTAGAGTCATTAATTTGAAATAATTATGAGAATCGTGAGATTTGATGGCAAATTCAATGAGTTGAGGGATTTATTTAAAAATAACTAATTTAGGTATATTATAGCTCACAAAAATATTTTTATCCACAAACTAAAAAAGAATTTTCTAAATAAATTACTTAACATTTATTTTTTGACTTCTTCACACAAATACCGCCGCAACACGCGGGTCAATTTTGCTCTTTTCAATCTAAAACAGTTGACGGTTTCATGTAGCTTATGACCATGAAGTTTCATTGCCATAACATCTCATTAATTTTGATTTCCTCTACAAATCAAATTTAACTATTTATATATTTTTATGATTCTCTTTCCTTAGCTTATTAATGCCATTCACACCGTCACTGAAAAATATAATTTTGGCGTTATTTGTTTGAACTGGTTTATTTTATACCGACTAAAGCATTATACAATTCCATTCTTATTTGTTTGCTTCCAGGTTTGGCTCTTTTCTAAATTCTATACCGCCTTCTTTTGTCATTACATTGCCTTTTGAAAATAGTAGGAGTCGGTTCTCATGCCTCCTCATATTGACCGTCAAAATTCTGTGAATTAGAGACCCTAGATTAAGGAATCCAAAGTGAATGCATCTTTTGATAGGGATATAAGTACAGATTGTATCAAATATAGAATCTTTGAATTGCCGTATGCGGGAGTGTGTTTGACAATCCTTTAAGGGGGTGTTTGTTTCACAAAAAATTTGGCATTTGGTATGGATTACAAGTTTTGGGATAAAAAAATGAGTTTTTTGTATTTTGGGATTCCATATATGGTGTTTGTTTTAAGAAAATTTTTAGAATATTGAATCATAAAAGTGTCCAATTTTTAGAATTTGCCAAATCCTCTCAATTGGAGAGGATTTTGACAAATTCCATAAATGGGTGTACTTACCTCTCAATTGGAGAGGATTTGCCAAATCCCAATTTTGTCTTTTGTGCGAGATAACCTCACTAAGATAGCATATTCATCAAATTACAAAATTTTGGTATTGGTAATGCTACAATTTGAGCTTGAAACAAACAAAATATTACAAATTATAGTATTCCAAATCCCAAAATATTAATGAAACAAACAACATTTTAGAAATCTCAACCCATAACAAAACACCTATGAATTTTAAATCACATGGTGAAATTTACATCCAAAAATTATAGGATTTGAAACAAACACCCCCTAAGGCTAGGAGTAAGCTTGAGCCAGCTTTTGAGATTTTTTGCTTTTGGCAAGGGGGAAAAAGCCATAATTGGCCTGATTTTTTAGGCCAAAATTTGGCAGGTTGGACACACCCTTCTTCTAAGTTCAAACTAGAACCGGTTTAGGTTTAGAATTGAAAGATTTAGGATAGAACTGATCAAAACTAATTTTAATCCATAATTTTACAAATGAGTGGCAATGTAAACCTTTTAGCTGATAATCAACACACGACCAAATTTCCCTCAATATGAGAGGATTTGTCTACTATATATTTCCTTCCTTACATCTAGTGTTTATTGCTAGTCACTAGAGAAGTCATTAGGGAATAACTGAAGTTATCTTATTTATATTTTGAAAGTTAATTCTTATTCTAGTCTTACTTAGAACTTTTTAGAAACATCGGAGCACACAAACATCGCACACAATAAGGAGCACAAACAATAAAACAACACAAAGAGTATTTTTACGTGGTTCGTCAAACATGCCTACATCCACGATCTCTCATTCACTATTTTTACAAACCAATACAACTAATACAATCAAGACATCCAATTCAAGTTTTATACGGATGAAACTTGAAAGCCTTAACATATCTCTAAAGCAATTTAAGAACACCAATCACTCAAGAATTTCAAGAGGCCTATAATCACACGTCACTCAAAGAACTCGAGAGCACTGATCACTTAAAGAGTTCTTAGAGGATCCTCCCTCTTGTTAGGGAATTTAGCCTCTCCGCCTACTACGATTTGCGCAACTTGGAAGCTAACACACAATTAATAAGATATAAAATAACCACAATCAAGAAGAAAGAACAACCAGATTTACATGGTTCGGTCGACCAACTTCGACCTACATCCACGGGCAACAATACGAGAAATCCACTATGGATAAGGGAGAACTACAAGAGGAACCACTCAACTCTCATCTCTTAATCTCTCAACCTCACATACATAATCAATTCTCATATTATCTTTAAAACGCTCTCCTTGTAATCTTTCGAACAGGCAAAGACTGTGAAATCCTCTCCCAGTGATGTAATCTTATGCACGGACAAAGACTAAAACCCTCGCCTCTCGCACAATATTCTTGAATCAGGTAACACCATCTGCTAACTCTAGATTATAAGAATATTGGTTCTCTCTCATATGCTTCGTTTTTCCTCCAACAATAGAAGAATATATATAGGAAAATTAAAACCCTATTTCTAGCCTAACTTCCTAATTAGGATAGGATACAAACTCCTAATCATGATGAGGCACAATCTCCTAATCATGATAAATCTCTAACCCTATCTAATTCTCATAAAGTTATAGAAAGAATCAAAGACACAATCTCAATACAAATCGACGAAGCCTCGCCTAGAGTTAGTGAGTTTTATCAATTACTTGCTCTAAATTTTTGATTAATATTCCAGAATGCTCATTGTGTTTCTCCCTTGCTTGCAGAATCTTCATCCCTTCCACCTAAGAGTCTCATAGATTCAGATTCGAAGCTGACGGAGGTCCCAGCTACAAAGTTAACTGATGTGGCGGGTACATCAATAATTGTTATTCGTGAACAAACCTCGGTTATTGTCAACGATGAACTAACATCGTCAATACAAGGAAGCCAAGCTAGAGGATCTTCTGTTGGACTCGATATGTTTTCGCTCATCATTACTTTTGAATTTCAAGAATCCTATGCATATTCTTTTGAGAGTTTACTTTACTTGTTCCTACTGTAGTGCCTCCTCTGTACTACTTGAGTCTATCAAAGCGTTAATGTCAGACGAAGATCCGGACAGGGCTGTTATATGCTCTAATCTCCATAACTTCATCTCTTTCTTAAACATCATGATCGATCAAATTCTTCTCAAGGGGTCATCTTTGACAACTTCAGGAGATCCCTCAATCGACATGTGTTGGGAATTAGAGAAGAAGAGTACTCTAACCTGGCTGATCCTATTAAAGCATACTTGGCTGACCTTAAGCAGGAAATCGAGTATCTGTGGGACCTTCAGGCTAGTGGTGCTTCTTCTTACATAGCTACCTGAATAGACTTAAGGCTGAAGGCATGGCGTGATTCACAGAAGTTAGCTGAACTCGAACTTTAGAGATTACGAAGTCGTGTGACCCAGATAAGGGTGAACATCACCAAGAAAGTTAAAGCTAAGGATGATTTGCTTCAAGCTTTAGAATCGCGTCAAGCCAAGATAGCTCGCCTAGAAAAAGAACTCAAAGAATCTAAGGATGCCTGGAGTATTTTGGAGATTGATCTGGATGAAGTGGAGCGTGCTCAAAAGAACATGTTCGACCAGTTGGAACTCCAGGATAAATTGCTTATTAAAACAAAACAAGAGGTTGTCAAGGCTCAGAATACCAGTGAAGAATCCTTTAAAGCCAGCCTGACGACAGAGTTCGAGCAAGCCTACACAGAAGAACTCTCCAAGATAGAAGCGCAAATCCGTAGTTATAGATTAAACACATTTCTCTTGTATCGGCACTTCTTTTGTATCTCCTTAACTTTTTCTCATGAATAAAGTGAACTTTTTTTTGCTCATTTGGGTCTTATTATGCTTACTCATTCTTGTTTGGAATAAATAAACATAACACTCATAGGATTTTTAGCAAACCCTCAGCGATCAATGGAATTGATGTGTCTTTACCGATCATCGTTTGAGTCGGGCTAGCATGTAGATTATCTAAATCCGTTCTACATGTAATGTTATACTAAAAGAATGAAATCTTTTAGATTTTATGCTACAATGTTGAATACGTAGGTTGCATGTGTTAGATGCAAACTTATCTCTAGTAAGAGATTGAGATAAAGTCCTCCATGCATGAAAGGAGTGGATTCATAGGTCATTAATTTAATAACGATCACTAGCTATGAAATTGAATACGTAAGCTTTGTCATTTTTACGAGAACGTACTACCCGACAACGTGTGTTAGACGCAACCTTATCCCTAATAAGGGATCAAGATAACGTCCCTCATGCATAAAAGATATGGATTCAGAGATTATTAACTTAATAATAATCACTGGCTACGATATCAAATACATAGGCTATATCATTTTTACGGGAACGTACTACCCGATAGCGTGTGTTAGACGCAGACTTATCCCTAATAAGGGATCGAGATAATATCCCCCATGTATAAAAGACATGGATTCATAGATTATTAACTTAATAATAATCACTGGCTACGATATTGAATACATAGGTTTTGCCATTTTTATAGGAACGTACTACCCAGCAGCGTGTATTAGATGTGTGTTGGCATTCTTGTTTTGATGATATTTTAACAAACAATTTACATCTAATATTATTTATCTAGTGTTTATATTTTGTTGTTTATTATAGATAAACAATAAGTTGGAGGATGGATGGATTGTGCCATAACGATCATATCAAATGAAGGTTGGTGGAATAGTAGAGTGAAGCCTTGCAATCAAGTTAAAGATCAAATTACAAGTTTCATCCAAGTTTACCAAGTTGAGCTACAATGAAGATCAAGATCAAGCTTGGGTAACATTAGTTTGGGTTAATATTATGTGTGTTGGTACTTTAAGCTCAATCATATATACACACACATTATATGGGTTTCCTTGTATATGTATATAGTTATATATATATACAACACAAGTTTTGGTTTTCATA
>BQKN01000487.1:0-31371 GCA_022839385.1 Asparagus kiusianus | reverse complement strand
ACACACACACACACACACACACACACACACACACACACAAAATTTAGCTTTGGTTTCCATGTATATATAGTTTCATATATACATACATATTTTGGTTTCCAAGTTTACATAAATATGAATTTACATCTTTCATATTTATTGTTTTTGTTTTTCATATTTAAATATGAAATAATTGAATATAATTGAAAAATATATTTTTGTTTCATGTTTATATGCTTACATATGATTTCATCAATATCAATTTTATTTAGTTCAATGAAATCATGTTTGTTGTTTTGAAAGTTTGTAAAACAAGTATTTTTGTGAAAATATTACTTTCTTGGTATATGGACTTAGCAATAATGATATACATCTTCTATTAAGTCTATATACTCATTTTGTAATGTTTCAAAACATGATTAAGCTAAAATATCAAAACTCATGTGTTTACATTTTTATGTTTTGGACTATTTTATAAAATGATGATATTTTACATTTGGAAAGTCCTTTTTGAAAACCAGTTTTTGTAGCATGTGTATTATTATGTCTGCAATTATTTTCCAAAGTTTTATATTTTTCTGAATTTATTTGATATTTTTAAACTCAGTTTAAAGTTGAGTTTTTCTGTACACTTCAGGTCTGTGCATGTCTAGTTGACTTATTAGTCGACTCATGAGTCGGCTCATAAGTTGACTTACGAAGTGCAGCGCAATTGTGATTTTATTTTGCTGAGTCGACTCATATAAAGCGACTCATTAATCGACTCATAAGTCGACTTATCAGAGAGCCGTTGCACAGTAACAGCTAGTTTTCTGATTTGTTTGATTATGAGTTTTTGGTATTTTCCTTAGGGTTTTTGCTGAAGTTTTGAGTGGGTATAAATACTCCATTACCTTCAGCTCTTCATCTAACTAAGAAAATGTTTTAATCAAGTTTAACAAGGTTTAAGTTTGTTTAAAGGTGTTTAAAGCCTTGCTTCAAAGTTTCGGTTTTGTGAAGATAATTTCACAAGAGGAAGAAGAGATCATCCTTTGGTGTTTGAGCTTCAACTCATCTCTCTCTCTCTCTCTCTCTCTCTCTCTCTCTCTCTCTCTCTATAGAGAAGTTTTCCTAAACTCATTCTAGCTATTTATTGTTTTGTTTTTCATTTCTATAAGCTAGATTTATATTGAGTTTAGTTAAATTGTTTTTATTGAATCTCTTTCTTCACACACAACCTATTCAGCTTATAATATTTACATTCATAGTATATTTTGGGTTGTGGGGTTTGTGACTTAGAGTTGTACCTTGTAGGCGTCAAATATTACATATAGGTCCCCGAATACAGCTCAAGACAAAGAGAAAGCAATGAACGTCATTATCCAAATCTAAGAGGACTATCCGATATCGAAAAGCACATGAAACGAATCGGCGAACCGTTGATGACATGACAACGAACCACCACAACGGCAAACGCCAAGTGGCCCGCCCGCGTCAATCAACTCAAAGCGTACAAACGTGCCCAACAGTCAGTTAACACGCGCGCATCATTCAGCTTGCGCACGTCAATCAGCTCATGCACGTCAAGTCAATCCGCTCGCACGTGTCAATTAGCTCGCGCACATCAATCAAACACGCACCCAACAATCAACTTGTGCGCATCGGTCAAATCGCGCGCGTCGGTCAACTCACGCTCGTCGACCAACTCGCGCGTAGCGTACGAATCAACAAGACGACAAATACGTAAAACGGTGGAAAATACAAGTCTCGAAAAATCGAAAAAGTCAGGAAACATACAAGTTCGGCAGAAGCGACGGACTCGCGCTAGCGCAGGACAGAACAGACCGACCCGCGCAAGCGCGGGTTAGATTTGATCTGACCCGCACAAGCGCGGGTCAGATTGGATCCAACCCACGCGCGTGGGTCGGATTGGATCCGACCCGCGCAAGCGCGGGTCGGATCTGTCTGACCCGTGCCGCGCAGTCCGAAGCCCGAAACGCGTTTTGACGGTTTTAAAGCGGTTTTCACATGATTTATCTATTCCTGGGGTTCCTAACTGACTTGATATTATCCCCAAACGTGGTTATGCTATTGTTAACTGAAGATAAAGCCAAATCACTTATTCTCATCCAAATAACCGCACCCGAGACCTATAAATATCAGCCCAAGGTCTCCATTTTTTTTGGGGGGGGGGTTGATTATCAAGACGAGGAGGTGCTGCTGGATCGAGGAGTCAAAGGAGCATGAATTTCAGGAAGGGTTAGCAAGATCCAAGCGAATCCCGGCATAAAGAAGGAGCGATTCAAAGGATCTGAAGCCCGTTCCCATCTGTTCCCTGAGATCAGGCTTAGTCTTGATTTTGAGAAGAGCTACTGATTTCGCTTGGTCGAACTCAACGCTTCAAGCAAATACCTCCTTGGTGAGGTAGGAGCTCTGTCGGATTTTTAACAACCGGATCTGATCGACGATCGTCCATGGATAAACCCCAGCACAGACAAAGATCCCACGCAAAGCAGCGGGTGATAAACGTCCTCTGTGTTTTGTTTGACGAGAATTGTATTTTTTGTTTTTATTGTGTAAAAGTCTTACACAAAGACTATCTTTTTATTTTCATTGTAATGACCGAAGTTGTAATGAATATTACAATGAATACATCAACTTTCGACGTAAACAAGCTGGCGACCACAGTGGGAGTCAACGATCTCGCTGCCGAGGCCGTCGTGTCGCAACCGATGATTAAGATCCCAGTTAAAGAGGTGGTCGAATACGAGTTCGACCAATAGAAGTATGAAGAATACCTCTCGTCCTTCTCCTCCAAATCCTCCGCTTCTCACAAGCGCAGGAAAATCAACGCCCCCATTGCTGCGGTAGCTGAACCTTGCAATGCCCTTCCGGCCTCCAACGAGTCCGGATCTGTAGATCTGAACTCCTCCTCAATTAAGAAGTTGAGTATAGAAGGCACGCCCACTTTATCGAAGAGAGCTCGTTAAAGGCAACGCCAACGCCTTGCGCGCCAACTCGTTAGGGCTTTGAAGTCAATTGATGGGATCCGTTACGAGACGGATCTAAAAATTAGGCAACGCCAAGCGCTCCAATAGCGGACAAATCCCCTCTCCTCTAAATCACCAACAAGTGAATGGGTACAAGTCAAAAAGACCCGTTCAACTCTTGTAGAGCGGATCAAATAGCGCCACGTACTGCTTGCGCACACACGAATTCTTACGCAAGAGGCCAAAAGGTTGCAGAGGAAAGAAGTGGAAAAGAAGCCACCAAAACTATACCAAGTTTGGAAGCCAAAGTCCAAGACGACGGCCAAAAAGATCGAGAATTGCGGGTCACTTGGATCTGACCCTCCACTTTGCGGGTCACTTGGATCCGACCCTCCACTTCATGGGTCACTTGGATCCCACCCTCCATTTTGCGGGTCACCTAAATCTGACCCTCCAACCTATGGGTCGCCCAAGTCTGACCCGTGCCAGGGTCAAGACAAAAGACGTTCTGCACCGGTTTCGTCGATCCCTTCAAGTTTTACACCTCCGGTGGAGCCCCACGATAGCGTGGATTTGTCCCGATTCAAAGTGAGGATGGTCGATCACCTGGGTCCTTTGCACGAGGATTGAGGCAAAGTTCTGATCGAAGAACGATTGGGTCTGGTGATTGAACCCCGAGCAATTCGTCGAGTTAGGGGTCGTACACGCCCTCGTAACAATTTTGAGCCTTCTCATAAAAGAAAAACTCCAGTTTTACCCTCAAAAAAGTGTAAGTCCAAACGTGTGACTCCTGCAAACGCCAATAAGGAGTTGCATACTCAGAAGAAAACGCGTCAGACAAACGAACGTGTTATACCTGAGGAGTCATGCCAACACACGATAGGTTGCTCTAGTCATCAGATCGATGAGTTGTACTATCGGGCTGGAGGTACGAACAAGTCTCGAAAGAAAAGTACCCGAGAATCGGAGTCTCATTGCCCGTGCGCTAAGATTATCAAGGCAGTCTTAACAGCATGTAGCTACCCCAAGACTGCTCCGGCTAGGGTCTCGGTATTCAAAAGGATCTCTAACGGAATGACCAAGTCCAGACCAAAGCAGCTCCGTAAAAAGTGATCGGCTGTTCAAGGTGACGAACTCCCGGAAGTCATAATAAACGTAGCTGATAAGGGAAAGTCGATTCGACCTTCTAGCTCTGACCCGCTTATATCACAGCATCTAACCCGGTTGCGATCGGGAACTATTAGACAAAGAGATTATTAGAGAATGCAGAGAGGTTTATCCTTGGATGATGAAGCATCGGATGCTAACTCGGCAATCTCTTCTGATAATACGGTGTCCAGTCCGGGACAATCCCGCAAAGTGTTCATGATCAACACCGAGCAAATCGCCAAAATTCTTGAAGATGCTCTAACCAAGCAGAAAGAGGCATTCAAGATTGTAATGGAAATGGCTATGCTATGGATAAGGGAAGAGCATGACCAACAAATTCAGACTCTGTCCAATCAGTTCGGTGAATCCAGCCGTCGTAACCGTACTGATCAAGCAGGAAGCGATTCAGATGTGGATGAACGTCTTGATGCATAGAATCCTCCCATTGACTAGAACACTGGGGGTGGCCCTACTGAAAATAATAACACCGAGGGTGGTCCCACTAATGATGACAATGCCGCGGGTGGCCCCGTTATTCATCTTAAGAATCGTCCAAAGCCCGATATGAGCGAGGATGAGAAAATGAAAGACCTCGAGAGCAAAATCAATGCTCTTATGTCTGCTTGAGAGGTGAAGAGGACCGACATTCCATGTCCCTATCCAAGAGAGTGGGATTCAATAGCATACCCGGCGAAGTTCAACCTGATTTACTTCACGCCATTTGATGGGAAGAGATTGCCCACACAACATCTGATCTACTTTAAGTCCCACTTGGATATGATCTCCGGCAATAAAGCCTTGATGGTTCGGTCATTCGTTGGCACCCTTCATGGGCCCGTCTTCGATTGGTACCACCGTCTCAAGTCTAGAAGCATCAATAGCTGGGATGATCTGGAGAATCTCTTCCTCGCTCATTTATTTGATGACGATGCTGAAGTGTCAATCAGGATACTCTTTGATGAGAAGCAAGAAGAAGACGAGACGGTTGACGACTTTGTCAAGCGCTTTCGGAATAAGCCGATGAACTGCCGAGATCCGATCACAGAGGACATCATCCTCCAAACTTGTCATAACAACCTCTCTTTGGACGTGTTGGAAGTTATGGGAGTAGCACCGTCCAATAACTAGAAAGAGTTGAAGGTACACGGAGAACAGGCCGAACGCTTCCTCAGAAGGAAGAAAGCCGAAAGAAGTCAACTGATGGCTAACTCTCCGAAATCAAATTTTGCCTTCCGTGGTAAAAGGAAAGCACCTGCAGCAGCTATTGACACTAATCAGACGTCACAACAGCAACCCCGAAGACAGTAGAAAACTTTAGGTTTAAGACTCCAAAAAGAAAACTCCTTCAAGGACAAAGACGTTCCAGCCATCTTCGAATCCCTCCTTGAAAATAACAAGATCAAGCTACCACCTATCACAAATCAGGAGGAAGCTGACAACATGGCGGATCCAAAGTACTATGAGTACCACAGGAGGGTCCTACTAAGGATTGCTTTGCTCTCAAGAATAGCATCCAAACATTGGTTGAAGCCGGCATCATAACGCTGGGATAAGCAAGATGAGAACGGCACCACTCCGAAGAGTATAAGGGTATAAACTGCTTCTCGACACTCCGACAAGTATACGAGTATAAATTGCTTCTTCATACTCCAATAGGCACACGAGTCTAAACTATTTCCCACTTTTGACGGGAAGTTCCTAGAGAATATTACGCTAATATTCTTAAGGATAACCTGGTCATGTAACTGAATATAATGTTCGAACCAGTTCCGCAAAGGAAGCTAGGAGTGGATGATTTATGTAACGGGAATTTCCCGGATGAATGCTACATGTAATTTTCTTAGGGATAACCCGATCATTACAAATAAAGTGATAAATACTAAACCCCCACCGATCAGACTAATTGACGGTGGGACCATCAAAATTCCTTCCGGTTAAATGCGCTCAAACTTTTGATGCGTTTGTGCGCTTAACATTGATGATTGTCAAACCCCTCGGTGTTAAGTATTTCTCACTTAACATCAGGAACACCCTCTGAATGATTTGTACAAGTCAACACTCCCACTATGATTTGTACTCTCACTCTCACTGTTTACCTGGTCAAACCTTCTTACAGTTAGGACCACAACCAAAATCCCCCTCTGGATTCCTCCAATGAACGAGAGGTCTACAAATTGAGAGATAAAACATTCCTACAGTTAGGATCGTCTCAAACCTCCCACTCGTTCAAACCTTCCCACAGTTAGGGCCAAAACCAAAATCCCCTCTCGATTCCTCCAATGAAGGAGAGGTCTACTTTCAAATCGAGTGATCAAACCTTCCTACAGTTAGGGTCACCTAAAACTCCCGCTTGGTCAAACCTTCCTACAGTTAGGGTCAAAACCACAATTCACTCTCGATAAATAAGAAATTCATCTTTAGTTCGGTAATCAAACCTTCCGACAGTTAGGGTTATCCGAATCTTTTCGATTCTCAGAGTGGAGATCTCACTCTTAGTTTCACCTACCCAGATTCTTGAAGTGGAAATCCTATTTTGAGTTTCTTCTGCACTGAAGATAGAATATAAAATTCTTCCTCTTTGGTTTTGGGAGAGAGAATATAAAATTCTCCCTCTCTCATTTTGGGTTCGTCTTTGTCCCAAGAGAAGACACAATATTTCAACATTATAACTTCAAAATCCGCGCCTAACACGTGCGGGGAACTTTATCTCGACTCTTAAACAGAGATAAGCCTACGTCTAACACGTGTTGCCGGTTTAGTCTTTCACCGATTGAAAAAGACACCAGAATCCAATTTGGGGTATTTTATCTCGAAGCCTAAGTAGGGACGAGTCAGCACTTAACCCGCGTTGCTGGGTGGTTCGTTCCCGTAAAAACGATCGAGTCTACATATTCAGTATCGTAGCAACAAAAATCCATGCCTTTTATGCATGAGGAATTTTATCCCGAATCCTGAGCAGGGATAAGTCAACGCCTAACACGTGTTACCGGTTAGTTCTTAACCGTAAAAAGAACAAAAACCCACATATTCAATATTGTGACAGGTTGTTATTCATAACACCAAAATCCGTACTTCACACACATGGAGAATTTTATCCCGAATCCTAAGTAGGGATAAGTCAGCGCCTAACACGCATTGTCGGTTTAGTCTTTTACCGATTGAAGAAGACACCAGAATTTAAGTCTGGGATATTTTATCCCGAAGCCTCAGTAGGGATAAGTCAGTGCTTAACACGCGTTGATGGGTGGTTCGTTCTCATAAAAAAAACGACCGAGTCTACGAATTCAGTATCGTAGCAATAAAAATCCATGCCTTTTATGCGTAGGGAATTTTATCCTGAATCCTAAGCAGGGATAAGTCAACGCCTAACGTGCGTTGCTGGTTAGTTCTTAACCGTAAAAGAACAAAAGCCCACATATTCGACATTGTGGCAGGTTGTTATTCATAACGCTAAAATCTGTGTTTCACATGCACGGAGAACTATATCCCAAAACCTAAGTAGGGATAAGTCAACGCCTAACACGCGTTGCCGGTTAGTTCTTAACCGTTAAAAGAACAAAAGCCCACATATTCGATATTGTGATAGGTTGTTATTCATAACGCTAAAATCCGTGTTTCACATGCACGGAGAACTATATCCCGAAGCCTAAGTAGGGATAAGTCAACGCCTAACACGCATTGCCGGTTAGTTCTTAACCGTTAAAAGAACAAAAGCCCACATATTCGATATTATGATAGGTTGTTATTCATAACGCTAAAATCCGTGCTTCACACGCGCGGGGAACCATATCCCGAAGCCTAAGTAGGGATAAGTCAACACCTAACACGCATTGCCGGTTAGTTCTTAACCGTAAAAAGAACAAAAGCCCACATATTCAATATTATGGAAGATTGTTATTCATAACGCCAAAATCCGTGTTTCACACGTGCGAGGAACCATATCCCGAATCCTGAGTAGGGATAAGTCAACGCCTAACACGCGTTGCCGGTTAGTTCTTAACCGTAAAAATAACAAAAGCCCAAATATTCGATATTATGGCAGATTGTTATTCATAATGCTAAAATCCGTGCTTCACACGCACGGGGAATTTTATCCCGAATCCTGAGCAGGGATAAGTTAACGCCTGACACGCATTACCGGTTAGTTCTTAACTATAAAAAGAACAAAAGCCCACATATTTGATATTGTGATAGGTTGTTATTCATAACACCAAAATCCGTGCTTTATACGCACGGGGAATTTTATCGCGAATCTTGAGCAGGGATAAGTCAACGCCTAACACGCGTTGCCGGTTAGTTCTTAACCGTAAAAAGAACAAAAGCCCACATATTCGATATTGTGGCAGGTTGTTATTCATAACGCTAAAATTCGTGCTTCACACGCACGGGGAATTTTATCCCAAATCCTGAGCAAAGATAAGTCAACGCCTGACACGCGTTGCCGGTTAGTTCTTAACTGTAAAAAGAACAAAAGCCCACATATTCGACATTATGGCAGGTTGTTATTCATAATGCCAAAATCCGTGCTTCACACGCATGGGGAATTTTATTCCGAAGCCTAAGTAAGGATAAGTCAACGCCTAACACGCGTTACCGGCTAGTCTATTCCCATAAAAAAAATGAAGTCTACGTATTCAATATTGTAGCACTAAGAGAGTTAACTCTCTTAGCACAACGTCACATGCGGAACGAACTTAAGCAATCAGCATGTAAGCCCGATTCAAACGGTAATTGGCAAAGGCACGTCAAATCCGTTGAAGGCTGAGGATTTGCCAAAAATCCTAAGTCTACGTCTGATATACGTTACTGTTTAGTCTGTTCACAGAGAAAGACGAAGTCTACATATTCAATATCGTAACACTAAAAGAGTTAACTCTTTTAGCATAACGTTACATGCGGAACGGACTTAAACAATCTGCATGCTAGCCCGACTCAAACGGTAGTCGGTAAAGACTCATCAAACCCGTTGATGGCTGATGGTTTGCCAAAAATCCTATATATGCGAAAGTCACTGACGCACCAGCCTCATTAGTTGGTCTTGTGACTTGAGTATCCAATAACTTTGGGATAAGATCCATATCTACAGACGAAATAACTTTAATAGTTGGTCCTGCAGTCCAACATTTGGGACCGTCACGCTCCAACGACTTAAGAGCTTAAATTATGTAGACTCCAGCAAACGTACGAGTATAAACTATGTTAACGCCGGTCAACGCGTTATAACAAAAGTCAACTCCGCACAACACGTTACAGTAAAGGTCAATGCCGGTTAACGCATCAGCAATTTCACCAAAATAAGGAAAAAGATGACTCCAAGGATTTCAATTACAATCAGATATGAATTTCCAACGGAGATGATCAGTTCAAAGTCAACTCAATGGCACGAGCTAAGTTCAGAAACTTACACACCAATCTCAGTTCAAGATTTCGACAATGGTCAGACGATAAACGCAGCGCCTTAAGAACTTTATCTATTCGATGAAATAATGAATAGATTAAAGACCGAAGAAGTCAAGAATTGAAGCAGTTCATAGGTTCCTCTACGAGATTGAGGAAAGGGTCTATCTTATCCAAAGCATTCCAGACTCCCCTATAAAAGAACGAGTCTGAAATTCTTTGGAAGGGGTATCTGTAGGCGTTAAAAATTACCTATAGGTCCCCAAATACAGCTCAAGACAAAGAGAAAGCGATGAATGTCATTATCCAAGTCTAAGAGGACTATTCGATATCGACAAGTGCATAAAGCGAATCGGCGAACCGTTGATGACATGACAACGAACCACCACAACGGTAAACGCCAAGTGGCCTGCGCGCGTCAATCAACTCAAAGCATACAAACGCGCCCAACAGTCAGTTAACACGCGCGCATCATTCAGCTCACACGCGTCAATCAGCTCACGCGCGTCAAGTTAATCCGCTCACACGTGTCAATCAGCTCGCGTGCATCAATTAAACGCACGCCCAACAATCAACTCGTACGCGTTAGTCAAATCGCTCGCATTGGTCACCTTGCGCTCATCGACCAACTCACGCGTAGCGTACGAATCAACAAGACGATCAAATACACAAAACGATGGAAAATACAATTCTCAGACAATTGGAAAAGTTAGGAAACATACAAGTTCGGCAGAAGCGACGAACCCGTGCTAGCACGGGACAGAACAGACCGACCCGTACAAGCGTGGGTCGGACTTGATCCGACCCGCGCGTGCGGGTCAGACTTGATCCGACCCACGCAAGCGCGGGTCAGATCTGTCTGACCTGCGCCACGCAGTCCGGAGCCCAAAACACGTTTTGGTGGTTTTAAAGTTGTTTTCGCAGGATTTATCTGCTCCAGGGGTTCCTAACTGACTTGATAGTATCCCCAAACGTGGTTAGGATATTGTTAACTAAAGATAGAGCCAAACCACTTGTTCTCATCCAAATAACTACACCCGAGGCCTATAAATATCAACCCAAGGCCTCCATTTTTTAGGGGGGGGGGAGATTGATTGTCAAGACGAGGAGGTGTTGTCGGATCGAGAAGAGCTACTGATTTCGCTTGGTCGATCTCAATGCTTCAAGCAAATACCTCCTTGGTAAGGTAGGAGCTCTGTCGAATTTTCAACAACCGGACCTGATCGACGGTCATCCACGGATAAACCCCGGTAGAGGCAAAGATCCCATGCAAAGCAGCGGGTGATAAACGTCCTCTGCGTTTTGTTTGACTAGAATTGTATTTTTCATTTTTATTGTGTAAAAGTCTTATAAAATGACTATCTTTTTGTTTTCATTGTAACAACCGAAGTTGTAATGAATACCGCAATGAATACATCAACTTTCGACACAAACATGCCTAATTGAGTTCTCACCTTGTTTAGAGAACAATCATTTGTTGTGCTTAATTTGTGAAGTTCACTTTGTAATACACTTATATACCGAGAGGAGTGTATGGTGAGGACGGAGTCGATATCGAGAGGAGTGGCGTCGGTGGCCTAGTGAGAGGTGATAATTCCGAGCACTTGAGGGAGTTGATACGTGAGGACCAACACTTGAGGTTGTAGCTTGTGCATGTACATTGTGAGGATTTGTGAGAGTTGTCAGTTGACCTGATAACCTAGTGTGTAGAGTTTTCGGTTAGCTAGAAAACCGAGTGTGTAGAGAAGTTCCGGCTTTCAAACTGGGTTGTGTAGTGGATTCTCCCCAGGAGTGGGGAGCGAAGACGTAGGACGGAAGGTCCGAACTCTGTGATCATTTCCTTGTGTTTGGGTTTTGCATTAGCACATTTATTATTGCATATTGTTATATCAGCGAGATCCCCGACGAACTCCGTCTCCCTCGTTCAACAGTCTTCCTTTGACCGATTGTATCGATGGCACCACTGAGAGTGGGTTCTAGCTCCAAGAAAGTTGCCGGAGTGATTTCCGAAACACTGTCGGCTGAGGACGCCGGTGGTGTTCTTGCTCCCGTGGGAACATTACCATCACCGTCGCCATCGTAGAGGCCTCCCTGTCGAGGTAAGTGTTGACCGAAATAACTTACCTTGGCAAGTTCTCTGAAAACCCTAGATGGGTTCTTGATAACGAGGAAGATGACTTGTTTCTGCTCAATGAAAATGCGGAGTTGGGATTCCATGTGGGTCTCGACCCTCGCGTTTTAAATTTTTCAACACGAGGTTTGACTCTCGCGTTTGGAAATCTTGACACAAGGTTCAACCCCCGCGTTTAAGAATTCTGACGCGAGGCTCGACTCTTTGTGTTTCAGAATCTATATTTATGTAAGTAGTTTATTTTCAGCTACTAATCTCTGCTTTTGATTGTGTAGTGCTCCTTCCAAATGTGCCGTTTTCACAAGAGCATCATTTTGGGTATATCGGCGAACCTAACGTGAATGAAATCTTCAGTCTCCAGAACAGAATTCCGCTGTATACTTTCTCTGACTCGGAGAGGACAGACATGATTAAGTTCCCTCGATGTTCTACTCTCAAGATACTGATCACTGACTTAGACATGGAGACCCCTACCGGTCGGGCCCAGTTCCCCAAACCAGCGTTCATATTCGGAGATCGTATACCAGTCGATGATCACCTCATACATGCAGAAGATTCAAAGCTACTGCTGAGAGTTGATAATTACTTCTTCTTCCTCCCAAACATGAAGAGGATGTACCCACTCTCCTATTTCTTGAATGTGAGCTATCGCCGGGGTTTGACTTTTGACATAGTCAAGGAGAAAGAGAATGTGTCACCTGGACTTGGTCGGCGAGCTCGTACACGAATCGGGGGACAACTTAAGGGTTGAGACCCGGCTTATTTGAGAAGAAGGATCTGGTTCAGGAGACGCCACGTCCATCGAAAGTCTTTATTCGCTAATTCATTGCAACTCGGGGTGAATTCTCTACCCAGATGTTCAGATCTCCAGGATTGGTTTGTTCTGGAAAAAGAGGTTGGTGGACCCGTATGGTTGACTTCGTTCTTGAGGAGCTTAAGGAACCACTCGCTCAATCGGGTCTCATAGTTCCCGTGTTAGCTACTCAACGGGGGGTCGCGCAGAGTTATCATAATTTCTTCGCTATGTTGGAGAAATATAACCTGGACAGCTGTACATTCTTCACACTTAGAGGAGAGTTTGGTTTCGCTCTCCATGAGATGCAAGCAGTCTCAGGGCTGCCATTTGGTAAAATTTCCTACGAAGAATTCATTCCTACCACAGAGGAGCTTTCCAAGTTGAGGGCGGTGCATCCGGAAGTTTATGCTACTTTTTGAGAGTTGATGTGTCACTTCCATATATGTGCCCAAGTCTTTGGGATTCGTGGAGAGGGCATTATGCATACCACGTGGGCAGAATACCTTTTTCAGAACTTAAATCGGAAAGATATAGCCGTATCTCGTATTACAACCATTTCTTCTAAGGATGCCAAAGTTCGAATTAAGGCTACCAGTGCTAGCTACAAGACAGAGCATGCAGAGGATGATTTTGAGGCTGGTGTCGAATTTGAAAGCTTTCATTACCAAGCTGTGGTTCCTATTTCTGACACGACTCTTCTTGCTGGCTTCTTCATGATTTGGTTAAAGCGGTGTGTGATACCGTCAAGGCCAATAGAGGTGATATTAGCTGAGGTTGTATACCCAGCTGTTTTATTGGCGTATGGGAGACCTGTGAGCCTCCTAACTGCTATGGTTGGCTGCATACAAAACAACCTAAGGAGGTTGACTTCCGATCTTCTCGGCGCCTCGGGAATTAAAGCTACTAAGAAGAAAGCTAGGAAAGCTCCTCAACCACGTATACCAGTGCCGTATACGTATTTAGTGGCCTGGTTCATGTTGCATTGCCCTTCGTTGATGACGGGAGTATATGAGGGTGATGACGCTTATATTCCTTTCGTACAGAGATTGGAGTCGTCCACATGGACTTGTGCTTATATAGTAAGGGCTCGACAGATTTTGTCTCGGGAAGACAATTACAGAATTTTCTGTTGTGCTCCTAATTTTGACGGAGCTGACGTGGAGAATGCTCGTTTCATGGACTTGCTTTTTGAGGGCTCATCTTCTTTGGAAGAGGGCATATTTAGATGGCTTCTTATGATCAGGTTGGGCTATCTGGTCTATCGCTTGCGGGAGAAGTGCATCATCGAGCCTTACACTCCTTCTAGATTTGCTAGACAATTTGGATATGACCAGCTTTACGTTGGCAATCCCAACCTGACGTTGGCTCAAATCGGGAATCTATATGAGGGGGCCAGCGCATGGTATTTCTTCTCCGCCGGGGGAACCCACACGCATTTTACTTTACCCAATTCACTGTCTGGATGCTCCACCGTTGCCGATTTTCACAACTGGTTTGATGAGGCTTCTCAAATCCCTGGATATAATATTTACACTTCCTGTATACATAAGATTCGGGAATTGTATTGTTCGAGGAGCGGTTCTACAAGTACTCATCTGCCGGGGATAGAAATATCTATCCTGTGAACAGGAAGCGACCGGAGCCATTGAACCCCCTAAGGATTTGCCCACCATAGAACCTTCTGAGGAAGAGGTTCCTATGGGGACTGAAGAGGGAACACCAATTGCTGATTCTCCCGAAGAAAAGGTGGTTGAAGAGATTCCTGCAGAAGCGTCT
Source organism: Asparagus kiusianus (assembly GCA_022839385.1). NCBI lineage: Eukaryota > Viridiplantae > Streptophyta > Magnoliopsida > Asparagales > Asparagaceae > Asparagus > Asparagus kiusianus. The sequence continues at coordinate 17,174 of BQKN01000487.1, read as the reverse complement.
GATCCTGAACTCCGTTCTTCGCGATCAGGTAAGAAGGCACTTTCTGCTGCTGAGGAGTGTGAATATGACAGAAGAATTCGTAAACGAGTACCTGTCATGGCCAAAAATTCAAAGAGGGCCAAGTTAATGGGGGACGCGATGAAGTCTGCGCCTATTGCGCGTTTGACTGGTAGGGAGGACGAGATGCTTCGATCGATCTCTCCTATTCCTGAGGAAGCTAAAGCCGAGGAGACACTGCCTGTTAAGGGTTCTGAATCTACTCCTCTTTCTCTTTCTCAAGATGAAAGTACGTACGAGGGTCCTTCTTCTGAAGTTGCTCCATCACCTGTTCAGGATGAATATATAGGTCCGATCTATCCAACCATTCCTCCTCCACGCTCGAGAGCTCTGAAGAAATTAATTGAGGAACTGGAACATTAGATACAGACGACTGTTAATATTGTCAGTGTTGGAGGAGCTTCTTTTGGAGATTGTGAACCTGTCGTAACCAAATGTTTGGACAAAATCAAGGATAGAGGGGATGCGTCATGGACTGAGCATTGTCTGGGGGAGATCACTCTCTTGAAGGCAGAGTTAGCAGCTTTCAGGGAGCTACAGCGCACCAATCTAGACTCTGAAGTAGAGCCGGCTCTTTCCTTGGCCATAATCTCGAAGCTGCATCATCGAGAGATCCTTCGCAAGGACTTGTCTGATAAAAAGTCTCGCATATCCTTCTTACGAAAGCAGCATACTCAAGCATATACTGATATCAAGAGTGTTGTTTCTAAGATTCATGCTACCGAAGAAGCTATTGCCCAACTGGAAGCTGAGTTGGATCAGAAGAAAGCCCAGTTGGCTCGATATGAGGGTGCTAGAAGAGGGCTTGAGCTTCAAAGAGATCACATCTCTACTCATTTTTGCCGTACACTCCACGTGACTGAGAGGATTCGAAGAGACGTTGTTGCCGCTGCTCCCATTGAAGCAAAACTCAGAAGAGAGATTGAAGAACAACTCAGGGCGGCTCATGAGAAGAAACTCTCCACCTTCAAGTCCAGGCTGAAATCTTTTAAGTTGATGAAGCCTAATGTTTAGGTTTTTGTACCTCTTTTTTTTTTGCTAAGGGATTTTGTATCATTTTCATTTCGCTCATCGTCACTGTGTACTCAAGTTAACAATGTTAAATGAAAACGATATCATTTTGCCTTTCATCATCTCTTTTGTCGAATTCTATTTCAGGACAACGAAAAGTAATGCGAATATTGTAAGTGTAGTATAAAATCAAAACTCTCTTTATTACTACTTAGAATAATTCCATAAAATTTTAGTCGTCAGAGGTGTAATGTTAACATGACGACATGCAAAACAGAAAAACTAAATATTTACTCCCAAAATACACTACGCATTGACAACCCCCAGCTTAACTCGGCTGGAATTTACATGAGAAAGAAGTGGGCTACATGATTTATGGAAAGTATCTCTTAAGGAACTTCCCGTTAATTGGCATCATGAGCCTGTCTCCTTTTTGATTGATAAGACGATAAGCTCCATTTGAATAAACTGATTCTATTACGAAGGGCCCTTCCCATTTAGGATTGAACTTTCCTTTGGTTTTATGTGTCATTACCATGGGTCGTCTGTTGGCCAAAATTAAGTCGCCTTTCTTGAAGATCCTCTCTTTAACTTTTTGGTTGTAGGCCTTGGAAATCCGAGCTTGATACAACTTAATCTGTTGCTGAGCTTGAAGTCATTTGTCGTCTAAGGCTTCAAGTTCTTGCAGACGTCGCTGATGTTTCTCTTCCTCTATTAGTCCAATTGTAATCGTGACTCTTAGGGAAGGGATTTGGATCTCTAGTGGTAGTACAACTTCGCAGCTGTATACTAAAGAAAACGGTGTAGCTCTCGTAGAGGTACTCACCGTTGTATGATATACCCATAGACATTCGCCGAGTCTTTCGTCCTAATCACGTCGGCTCTTAGAAACAAACTTCTTGAGGAGTTTCACGATGGTCTTGTTAAAGGCTTCTGCGAGACCGTTTGTCGGCGGATAATATATCGTAGAGGCAACGCTTTGGATCCTAAATTTATCACAAAATCTCTGAAACCTAAAACTGACAAAGTATGTCCCGTTGTCGTGAACTATCCGTCTCAGAACTCCGAAGCAGTAGACGACATGATGTTTGATAAACTTAATTATATTCGAAGTCTTGACTTCTCTCAACGGGATTGCCTCTGCCCATTTAGAGAAGTAATCGGTTATGGCTAAAATGAACCGGTATCCTTTGGAAGTCGGAGGAGAGATTGGTCCTATGATATCCATACCCCACATTTCGAATGGCCAAGATGTAGAAGTGGGGTGTAAGTTACTTGGCGCTTGGTGGATAAAGTCCCCATGAATCTGACACGCGTGACAACGTTTAGCGTAATCAACTGCATCTGAGAACATTTTTGGCCAATAATAACCGATTCATCGGAGACGATCTCCCAACTTAGCTCCAGGCTGATGAGCTCCGCACATTCCGTCATGAGCTTCCTTGAGGGCCTCTTTTGCTTCTTTTCGAGAAAGATATCGAAGTAAAACTCTGTCATGTGATTTACGATACAGGATTTGAGAGACTGCATCATAATAGAATCGGAGCTTTTCGTTTGATAGCGGCTGCTTCCTTAGGGTCTTCAGGCAAAATTCCATATATGGCATAGTCAATGTATAGGAATCGCCAATCTCTAGCTTCAAGCTCCATCGAGGTTGTGCAGACCTCTCCTGTCGATGTCTTGTCCGAGCCTTCCTCTATAGGAATCTTAGAACAGTATAACTCGCATCCCGTAACAGGAATCGTAGTTTCGGCCCCCGGAGGCAATGCTAATGAGGTTGCCAATGAGGCTAAAGCATCTGCATAAGCATTCTGAGCTCGTGGAATATATTCAATAAAGAAACCTTCGAACTTCTGGGCTTACTTTAGCACTGCTAAGTAAGACGGGATTAGGTCTTCATGACGCACTTCGTATTCCCCTCGGACTTGATTCACGATTAGCTGAGAATCACTATAAGCTTCAAGATGTCGAATATTAAGCTCCTTAGAAAATTGCATTCCTAGCAGCAGAGCGTTATACTCAGCTACATTGTTAGTGCAGGGTTCAATCAGGAAAAATCCTCTTGGGATTACGTGACCATTCGGAGAAACGAACATCACTCCTACTCCTGCGGTAATCGCTCCATGAGGATTTGCTGTAGATGCACCATCGAAAAATAATCTCCACACTTGCGTAGATTCTTGAGTGACGCAGGCTTCGGCGACTTCGTTGGGCAAATCTTCATACAACTTAGATGTCCCTGGCACCGGGTGATCGGCTAAGAAGTCAGCCAACGCTTGACCCTTAACCGTTTTTTGGGGCATGAATTGCATATCATATTGCGACAAGAGGATTGCCCATTCTGCAAGTCGATAATTTAGGGATGATGGTTTCGTCATCAGGACTCTTAAGGGATTAACCTTAGAAATGACATGAATTATTTGTCCAACTAGGTAATGTCACATCTTTTGAACTGCGAATACCAAAGCGAGACATTCTTTTTCGACCGAGTTATACCGATGCTTGGCTCCCATCATGGTCCTGCTTAGGTAATAGATGGCTTGCTCTTAACCTTGACTGTCATTCTGGGCCAATAACGCTCCTAGAGAGTGATCCATAGCCCTTACATATAACAGGAACGGTTTTCCTGATATAGGGGCCACGAGTACTGGTGGTTGGGTGAGATATTTCTTAATCTCTTCAAATGCTTTTTGACATTCTTCATCCCAAACAAAGGACACGCCTTTCTTCATAAGCTTTGAAAAAGGTTGGCAACACCCCGAGAGATTAGTTATGAACCTCCGAATATAGGCCAGTCTACCTTGCAGACCTCTGAGTTCTTTGAGATTCTTCGGCGGTGGCATGTCGTGGATGGCACGCACCTTCTCTGGATCAAGAGAAATTCCCTTGGATGTGACAATAAATCCTAGAAATTTTCCGCTTGATACTCCGAGGAACGATTTTGTCGGGTTCATCTTTAGTTGATGTGCTCGCATGATATCGAACATTATCTTCAAGTCTGTAAGATGATCACCCTTATGTTGGCTTTTTACTACTATATCATCAACGTAGCATTCTATCTTCTTACGCAAATGTTCATGGAAGATGGTATTCATTGCATGTTGATAAGTTGCTCCTACGTTTTTCAGACCGAAGGGCATCACTGTGTAGCAATACACCTCCAATGGAGTTCTGAACGTAGTATGCTTTCCGTCTTTAGGACACATCTTGATTTGATTATACCCAGAAAATCCATCCATGAAAGACATCATTTCATATCCGTAGGTATTGTCGATCATGACATTAGTGATAGGAAGAGGAAACTCGTCTTTCGGACATGCTTCGTTGAGGTCACGAAATTCGATGTATATACAGACCTTACCATTTTTCTTGGGCACTAGAACAATGTTGGCCACCCAGTCTGGGTGTTGTTCCTCTCTGATAAAACCTGAGTCTAAAAGTTTCTTAACTTCAGACTCAATTGCTTCCATGATCTCTGGACGAAACCGGCGTTGCTGTTGTTTAACGGGTTTGGCATTCGGATCGATATTGAGATGATGCATAGCCACTTTTGGATCAAGACTAGGCATATCTTCATAATTCCAAGCAAAGACGTCTATATACTCTCGGACGAGAGATATAAGGTCTTCTTTCTCGGATGATGATAAGCTTTTACTTATGAAGATTGGTTTAGGGTCAGATTCGTCCCCCATGTTGACTTGGATTATGTTATCTTCAGTAGGCAGTTCGCGTTGTTCGAAATGCATATCCCACAATACGTTAAGGCGTTTGATCCACGGGTCATTGATTGATTCGATTAACTCTTTGTCACCCACTGCATCTTCATCTGGGTGACTAGTTAAAACCATGTTTACAGTCAAACTCTTAAAGAAAGGCCCGACGCTGACATCGGATTCCTAAGAAGACGTTCTGGATGAATGATCATGTCGCAGATAATTACTGATTTCATTTTCTGAGATAGAGGGAGTTGTGACATAACCTACGCCCCTTCCGGTTTTTTGATAGTAATCCGGAGGTTTTCCTTCGGGGGTTAGAGACATTCGAATTGGTGTTCGCCTTCCTTTCCCAAAGTTTAGACCCTATTTTTTATTAAAGTTATACCCCATTCGTTTCATTAAATGAATAGAATTGGGTTCATGATAATAGAATTGAGGAACTCCGCCATCTTCCTCTGAACTTCCTCGCTTGAGTTGTTCGGGTTTAACTTTACCGAAGTAGATCGGCCTCTGCCCTTTCCTTTTGGATGGGACTTTGAAGAAAGCCTTCTGTACGTCTTCTACTTCTTCATCTGAAGTGAAGGAGGATTTAATTGGCAATGTGAGGGATGCTTCTGCACATAGTGTGTGTCGCGGGTTGGTACCTGCATTATAATTATTCTCTATTTGTTTATTTTTAGAGGACACATCAGACAAGTACGCCAAAATAAAATCTTTATTAATACACCATTCACCCTCGCTCGGTACATTGTTATTATTCTCATCCTGGCCCATTACATCTAGGTTCAATTCCCATGGACAATCTTCTTCAGGATCCAGTTCAATGTCAGCTTCGTTGCCGCTGTCTACATCTTCTTTCTCTTGGGATTCCAGATAGAAGACGGAATCGGTGTGAAAGTTTTCCACTCCTCTGAAGGGATACTTCTCCACAATTAGGGTTCAAACTTCTCCTTCATCATTATCATATTTTATAACCTGATGTAGAGTAAATGGGACAATGCGGTTTGTATGTATCCATGGTCGTCCTAGCAAAAGGTTGTAGGACGTGTCCGCATCTATGATGTAACAAGTCACTTCGGACTTAAGGTCTCCAATTTGACACCTGAGTTTGATCTTCCCCAGGGGCTGAGTGTTGTTTACATTAAACCCAAATATGGTAGTTTGAGTAGTGTTCAGTCGATGCATGGGAATCCCTAAGACCTGCATGACTCTATAGGGCATGATGCTGAGCACTGAGCCCGGGTCAACTTGGACACGACTGATTTCGGAGGATCCGATATACCCCGTGTAGTATAGTAGTCTATCATGCTTGTGCTTGACCTGCATATCTTCTTGAGTAAATGATATGCAGGGTAGACTTCTCGCCGCTTGCAGACATTACAGGCAAGGTTGGTCTTCAGAAGCTTCAGGAATTAGAGTGACTTGTGTAATGAAGCTCTCTGTATTCTTTAATGCTTCAATTAGAGCTTCCTTGGTTGTTTTGGACAACCTTAGGAGCTCATATAGAGTAATTTTGATCGGTATGTTGGCTAGTTGCGCCATGACATTGAATTGGAAGGGAGTGCTTGATTCCCCGGGCTCCTGGGGAAGATTTTTATTGAACCGAAGTTCTTTTTGTTTTTCTTTATCTACTGACTTCTTTGGTACAGAACCCCCAGCGTCTTGGGGCCATTCTTCAACTTCTTGAGTATTCTGGTTGTAGTCTCTCAAGTAAGCCTTTCCTGACCGTGTGCCCGGGTTGTCTCCTGGGTATGCCGCCAGGGCAATTCTTTCTTCCTCTGAATCAGTAAGAGGTTTGAGGTAGTCATCGTTCTCAGTAACGGAGGGGCTAATCATGTTAGAAGACTTAGCATTTTCTCCTTTCTTCTTGGATGAGGTGTTCGTCCACTGTTGGTCTCTTATCAGGTCAGGGTGGACCCACATGATCTCTCCCTTTAGGGTAGTGAGGGGTATCAACCCCCTGTCTTTCTAACTGTGCAAGTCAGTGTTTTTCATATGCATCTCTCCCTTATAGACGGGAATGACGCTATTTGTAGTTGCTACCGGTGGGAAGTCACCAAATTGGACTGCTATTAAGTTGGTGGACACGGTCTTCTGCTCGGGCTTCAGGGTGAGCACGTTTGCATTTACCAGGTTTTGTAAAATGTCTTTGAAAACATAACATTTTCTAGTAGGGTGGCCCAGAAACCTGTGATAATGATAATAGTTGGGATCGTCAACTTTTCCTGCCTCATCCCGTTTCCTGATTTCGGGAAGCTACAGTTTGTTGTTCTTCTGAAGTAATTAGAACAAGGTGTCCACATGCTCTTCTTTGAATGAAAACTGTTTCAGCGCACTTTGCTGATTTGGTGCCATGCCTTGCTTAGCGGGAAGTGGTACTAGCGTGTTGGCGTCAGCCGCTAAAGTCTCTTTTCCTTTAGACCACTGGGCATTGTGCTGGTTGCGTTGCTGCTGCGATTTGGGTTGTGTGACTTCTTCAGCCTTAACGCGAGCAACTATTTCTTCAGCTTGTTCTCCCTACGAAACTAGCTGTCTCCTAGAGCGATATTCTGCCACCCCCATCTGAGCGAGGAGTTGGGTCTGCAAATTGTGCCTGCAAGTTTCAACCAAAGTTGATTGAGTCATACCTGACGGGCATCGCAGTGCCATGCTACGAAATCTCTCAACATATGCCTTGATGGACTCTCCTTTCCTTTGTTTAGTGGCTAGAAGAGTTGGGACTAAGACCTCCGTATCGTCCTCAAAGAACCTGGCTAGGAATAGCCTTTCCAAATTTACCCATTTCTGAATAGATTCAGTAGACAGTTTTATAAACCACTCAAAGGCGACACCCTTGAGGGTACCGATGAATAGCCGGGTCAGAATGGCGTCGTTCGCTACCACATCTCTAGTCTGTGACTTGAAGTAGTAGATGTGCTGATTCGGTGATCCGATGCCATCGAACGGTTACAATGTAGGTGCCTTAAACTTCAGTGGGTAAGGGGCTGTGTCCCACTCAGCGGGATAAGGCCGCATGACCCCTTCTTCGCGGTGCTCGCTTCTGTTGGCGATTGCATTGAGGCAAGCCTCCAGTTCATCCACTTTAGCAGACTGAGTATACAGTTTCTTTTCTGTCTCCTTCTCGTTTTCCAAGGAGGATTCCAAGTTGTGAGTTTCCCGATCTGAATGTTCAGTCGCTTTTTGCTTTCCCTTTGATGTGGTTTTTCGGGAAGATTCGCGTCTTTGGCCTTTTTTGGCAAGGAGCTGGGCCAACATATCCTTCATTTGCAGAAGTGTCTCTTGTTGTGCTTAGAGCATGACATGATGTTCGTCTACTCTCTTAGCTAAGTCTTCAGTATTTCCTGCCATGTAAGTAGAAACTTCACGAGCCACAACAGAGCTTGAAGATTGAGATTCGGCAATTGCCGAGTGTTCGTCATCAGAAACGATCCCCTTGGCTAATCTTTGGTAGTTAACTGAGCGAATGGCTCCTGTTCGAGTCCGAGTATGCTGATACACTCCCTCGAACTCGTCGCCAATTTCCTGAACAGTCGGTGAATGACTTCTTTGTGATTCCTCAGAACTGGGATTTGAAGCCTTTCCTCTACCTATCACATTTATAGTGACTTCGGGGTATTCAATCTCGGTTGTCTTCTTTTTGTATTGACATCATCGTTTGGTAGGTCTAACGATGTTTGTCAACCTATCGAATACATACTGTCGAGGTACGGATGCGCAACAATGGCATTCTGAAAGAACTGCAGAGATAAGTCTCTCACATTAGCACGAGTGAGCTGCTTACTGCGCTGGTCTTCCTCTTGACAATAATTCCCACAAATCAGGAACTTGGGAGGAAGCTTTCCCTGGGCGTAGAGGTGGAGATGGAACCCCCTGCCCTTGGGGGTAAAATTGGTTCTCGTCGAACGTGGATTTTAAACTCATGTTGACTATTTTGAACTTGACGGACCTCTTGATGATCACGTTTTTGAAGAACAACGCTAGTGTCACGTTTTTGAAGAGAAACGCGAGGGTCGCGTTTTGATTTGTAAACAGTAGGCTGAGGCCTACGTTTAAATGATGAAACAGACCCTGTAGGCATCTAAAAATGCCTAGGGTTGTTCGCACACGGCTCGAGATGGATAGAAGATGATAAACATCGCTATTATAGTCACAGGATCTCGACAAACACATTAAGCGAGTCGACGGGTCATACGAAGCAACGGAACTTCGGAATAACGGAAACGAGAGCTGATCCGGAACCCCGCGTCGTTTACAAAAGGTGGAGCACCCATCGTGTCCCATTTTATTCCACATATGATTCAATCATGGGAGCCTGTAGATCTCCTCGTCGGCTTTCCAACGCATCTTGAATCGCCTCATTCCGAGGTCGGATGAGTGAGTTAAGGCTGTTACAGTACCCGCGGGTCGGAATTCTCCTACAGTACCCGCGGGTCGGAATTCTCCTACAGTACCCGCGGGTCGGATTGAGTGCTACAGTAACAGCGGGTCAGATTTCTGCTACAGTGACCACGGGTTGGATTGGTTGCTACAGTAGCACAGGTCAGATTGAGTGCTATAGTAACAGCAGGTCAGATTTCTGTTACAGTAATCCGACCCCCCGCTACAGTGATCTGACCGGACAAAGAAGTAAAGTTTTGGCCATGTTGTGATTTGAATCTGAAAAATCTCAAAACATAAAAGTTGTAGATCTCTTCGTCATCTTTCCAACGCATCTTTAATCAGTTTAATCGGAGGTCGTACGAAAGAGTTAAGACCAAAATACCGAAGATGTTTCAAACTGACTCGTGCTACAGTAACCGCGGGTCGGATTTTTCCGACCCGCGCTACAGTAACCACGGGTCGGATTTTTCCTGCGTGCGCTGTTTCGACCCCGGTTCGGTTTTTGACGGTTTTTCTCGTGATTTGGTCATTCCTAAGCATCCAAACTGACTTGATATCATCCCCTAGCATGGTTAATCAGTAATTAACTAAAGATAGAGCCAAATCACTTGTTCTCATCCAACTAACCGCTTCTGAAGCTTATAAATACGAGCTCGGGTGCTCATTTCTGGGGGGGATTATTATTCAAGACAAGGAGGTGCTGCCGGATTGAGGAGTCAAAGGGAGCACGAATTTCAGCGAGGGTGGACAGATCTTGGCGAGTTCTTCAGCATGAAGAAGGAGAGTTCGAGAGATCCGAAGCCCGTTCCCGTCCGTTCCTTGAGATCAGGCTTGGTCTTGATCTCGAGAAGAGTTCTGATTTCGCTTGGTCGATCTCAGCGCTTCAAATCAAATACTTCCTCGATGAAGGCGAAGCTCTGCCGAATTTTCCATCAACCGGTTCCAGATCTAAGGCGGTCCACGGATATCAAAATCCCCGGCACAGGCAAAGATCCCACGCAAGCAGAAGAACGATAAACGATCTCTGCATTTGTTTGACGATAGTTGTATTTTTTCGTTTTCTTTGTGTTAAAAGTCTTATACAAAGACTATCTTTTTATTTTCATTGTAACGACTGAAGTTGTAATGAATACCGCAGTGAATACAACAATTTTCGACGAAAACAAACTGGCGACCACTGTGGGAGCCAATAGCTTCGCTGCCGAAGCTGTCGTGTCACAACCTCGGATCTGCATCCCGGTTGAAGATGTGGTCGAATACGAGTTCGACCAACTGAAGTTCGAAGAATATTTGTCGTCCTCCTCCTCTGGATCCTCCACCTCTCGCAAGCGCAGGAAGATCAAGACTCCCGTTGCTGCTGCCCTCTCATTTTGCAACACCCCTCCGGCTTCAAACGAGGTCGGATCTGCGGATCTGAACTCCTCCTCAATCAAGGAGTTGAGTCCTGAAGGCGCGCCAATCCTATCGAAGAGGGCACATCAAAGGCGACGTCAACGCCTCGCGCGTCAGCTTGCTAAGGCTTTGGAGCCGATAGACGGAATCCGCTATGAGGCGGATCTGAAATTCAAAGAGCATCAAACGGCCCAATAGCGAGCAGATGTCCTCCCCTCCAAACCAATAGCAAATGAATGGATCCAAATCAAAAGGATCCGTTCAACTCTGGAGGAGCGAATCCAAAAGCGTCGCGCGCTTGCGCGCACGCGAATTCTTGTGCAAAAAGCACAAAAGATGCAGAAAAAGGACATAGCTAAGAAACAACCAAGACTGCATCAAACTTGGAGGCCAAAATCAAAAACGGCGACCGAAAAGATCGAGAATTGCGGGTCACTTGAATCCGACCCGCCGGCGCGCGGGTCACTCCGATCCGAACCGCCAATTTGCAGGTTACTTCAATCCGACCCGCTAATTTGCAGGTCACTTCAATCTGACCCGCCAATTTGCAGGTCACTCTAATCCGACCCGCCAATTTGTAGGTCACTCCAATCCGACCAGTCAATTTGCAGGTCACTTCAATCCAACCCGCCAATTTGCAGGTCACTCCAATCCGATCCGCTAATTCGCAGATCACCCAGATCCGACCCGCCAATTTGCAGGTCACTCGAATCCGACCCGTCGATTCGCAGGTCACCCAGATCTGACCCGCCAATTCGCAGGTCACTTGGATCCGACCCTCCACTTTGCGGGTCACCCAAATCCGACCCTCCGACCCGCGGGTCACTCAAGTCTGAACCGCGTCAGGGCAAAGATAGAAGACGTTATGCACATGTTTCATCGATCCCTTCAAGTTCCGCACCTCCGACAGAGCACCGTAACAGTGTGGACTTGACCCATTTCAAGGTGAGGACGGCGGATCGCCCGGGTCCTTTGCACGAGGATCGAGGCAAAGTTATGATCGAAGAACGCTTGGGTCCGGTGACTGCACCCCAAGCGACTCGTCGAGCTGGGGGTCGCGCACACCCTTGCAATAATTTCAAGCCTTCTCATAAAGGAAAAACTCCAATTTTCACCCGCCTGGGGGTGTGTATCCAAAACCAGGAGCCTGTTGAGATCCTGCGCTCCCAAAAGCGTAGTTCTAACACGTGACTCTTGAGAACGCTAATAAAGCGGTAAATCTCCTGAAAGAAACGTATTCATCTAATGATGACAACGTTATACCAGGGGAGTCGTGTCAATACACGATAGGTTGCTCCGGTCATCTGACCGATGAGTTGTACTATCGGGCTGGGGGTATGAACAAATATCATAAGAGAAGTACCCGGAAGCGGACCCTCGCTGTCCGTGCGCCAAAATTATCAGGGCAGTATTATCAGCGTGTAGCTACCCAAAGACCGCTCCGCAAAGGGTTTCGGTATTCGAGAGGATCTTTAACGGAGCGACTAAGCCCAAGCCAAAACGTTTCTGCGAGAAAAAATCGGCCATTAAAGGTGACGAACTTCCGGAAGTCACAATAAATATGACTGATAAGGGAAAGTCGGTTCAACCTTCTAGCTCTGACCCACTTGTATCGCATCATCTAACCCGGTTACGATCAGGAACTATAAGACAAAGGGATTATCAGAGAATGCAGAGAGGATTATCCTTGGATGACGAAGCGTCAGATTCCAACTCTGCAGTCGCTTCTGACAATACGGTCTCCAGCCCAGGTCAATCCCACGAAGCATTCATGATCAACACCGAGCAAGTGGCCAAAATGGTCGAGGATGCTTTATCCAAACAGAAAGAAGCATTAAAAACCAAAATGGAAACGGCTATGTGGCGGATGAGGGAGGAACATGACCAACAAATCCGAGCTTTGTCAAATCAAATTGGTGAATCCAGCCGTCGCAACACTGCCAACCAGGCAGGTAGCGATTCAGATGTGGATGAACGCCTCAATACTGAGAACCCTCCCGTTAACCAAAACACTGGGGGTGGTCCTACCAATAATGACAACACTGGGGGTAGCCCCGTTATTCCTCTTAAGAATCGTCCAAGCCCCGATACGAGCGAGTATGAGAAAATAAAAGATCTCGAGAGCAAAATCAACGTTCTGATGTCTGCTCGAGAGGTGAAAAGGACCGGCATTCCGTGTCCTTATCCAAGGGAGTGGGATTCAATAGCATACCCGGCGAAGTTCAACTTGATCAACTTCACGCCGTTCGACGGGAAGGGCTCACCCACTCAGCATCTATTCTATTTCAAGTCCCACTTGGGTAAGATCTCCGACAATGAAGCCTTGATGGTTCGGTCATTCGTTGGCACCCTTCGCGGGCCCGCCTTCGATTGGTACCGCCGTCTTAAGTCCGGAAGTATCAATAATTGGGAAGACCTGGAGAGCCTATTCCTCGCTCATTTCTTTGATGATGATACTGAGGTGTTAATCAGGACACTTTTTGATGAGAAGCAAGAAGACGATGAGATGGTCGACGACTTCGTTAAACACTTCCGGAATAAGACAATGAACTGCCAAGATCCGATCACAAAGGAATTCATCCTTCAGACCTGTCATAACAACCTCTCCTTGGACGTGTTGGAAGTTATAGGAGTAGCACCCTTTAATACCTGGAAAGAACTGAAGATACGCGGAGAGCGGGCTGAACGCTTCCTCAGAAGGAAACAGGCCGAGAGAAGCCAACCGATGGCTAATCTTCCGAACTCAAGTTTCGTCTCCCGTGGCAAGGGGAAGGCACCTGCAGCAGTTGTTGATGCTAATCAAACGTCGCAATAGCAACCCCGAAGACAGCAGAAGACTTCGGGTTCGAGACTCCAAAAAGAGTACTCATTCAAGGACGAGGACGTTCTATCCATCTTCGAATCCCTCCTTGAAAACAACAAGATCAAGCTACCACCTATCACAAATCAGGAGGAATCTGACAACACTGTGGATCCAAAGTACTGTGCGTACCACAGGAGGGTCCTTCATCCCACCAAGGATTGTTTTGCTCTAAAGAATAGCATCCAAATATTGGTTGAAGCCGGCGTCATAACGCTGGAATAAGCCGAATGAGAACGGCAACACTCCGAAGAGTATACAAGTATAAACTGCTTCTCGATACTCCAATATGTATATAAGTCTAAACTATTTCCTACCGTTGATGGGAAGTTCCTGGAGAATTTTTATATGTAATATTCTTAAGGATAACCCGGTCATGTAACTGAATACAATGTCGGACCCAGTTCTGCAAAGGAAGCTGGGGATGGATGATTCATGTAATGGGAAGTTCCCGGAAGAATGCTAAATGTAACTTTCTTAGGGATAACCCGATCATTACAAATAAAGTGATAAACACTAAATCCCCACTGTGATTTCCGAATACTTCATTGCTGAGATGAGATTTGATCACTTCGTTGGATTAATCTTTCCTCACAAAATTCCCATTGGTGTTTGACGACTCACAGTCTTCCATCACAAAATCCTCCACCGATCAGACTAATTGATGGTAGGACCACTAAAAAATTCCTTTCGGTTAGATCCACTTAAACTTTTGATGCGTCTGTGCACTTCACATTGACGATTGTCAAACCCCTCCGTGTTAAGTATTTATCACTTAACACCAGAAAACCCATCTGAGTGATTTGTACAAGTTAACACTCCCACTTTGATTTGTACTCTCACCTCCACTGTCTACCTGGTCAAACCTTCCTACAGTTAGGACCACAACCAAAATCCCCTCTCGATTCCTCTAATGAACGAGAGGTCCACAAATCGAGCAATCAAACATTCCTACAGTTAGGATCGTTTCAAACCTCCCACTTGGTCAAACCTTCCTACAGTTAGGGCAAAAACCAAAATCCCCTCTCGATTCCTCCAATGAACGAGAGGTCCAAAAATCGAGCGATCAAACATTTCTACAGTTAGGATCATTTCAAACCTCCCACTTGGTCAAACCTTCCTACAGTTAGGGCCAAAACTAAAATCCCCTTTCGGTTCCTCCAATAAACGAGAGGTCCACTTTCAAATCGAGTGATCAAACCTTCCTACAGTTAGGATCACCTCAAACTCCCGCTTGGTCTAACCTTCCTACAGTTAAGGCCAAAACCCCAATTCACTCTCAATAAACGAGAAACTCACCTTTTAGTTCGATAATCAAACCTTCCGACAGTTAGGATTATTCGAATCTTTTTGATTCTCGGAGTGAAGATCCCACTCTTAGTTTCACCCTTCCAGATTCTTGAAGTGGAGATCCCACTTTGAGTTTTCTTTTGTGACTGGAGATAGAATATAAAATTCTTTCTCTTCAGCTTTGGGAGATAGAATATAAAATTCTTCCTCTCCCGTATCGGGTTCGTCTTTGCCCCAAGAGAAGACACCACTTTTTCAACTCCCAAAATCCGGGCCTCACACGCATGGGGAATTTTATCCCGAATCCTGAGTAGGGATAAGTCAACGCCTAACACGCGTTGTCGGTTAGTTCTTAACCGTAAAAAGAACAAAAGCCCACATATTCGATATTGTGGCAGGTTGTTGTTAATAACACCAAAATCCGTGCCTCACACGTGCGGGGAATTTTATCCCGAATCCTAAGTAGGGATAAGTCAACGCTTAACACGCGTTGCCGGTTTAATCTTTCACCGATTGAAAAAGACACCAGAATCCAAGTCTGGAGAATTTCATCCCAAAGCCTAAATAGGGATAACCCAGCGCCTAACACGCGTTGCCGGTTAGTCCTTAACCGTAAAAATGACAAAAGCCCACACATTCAACATTGTGGCAGGCCGTTATTAATAATGCCAAAATCCGCGTCTTACACGCGCGGGGAATTTTATCCTAAAATCCTAAGTAGGGATAAGTCAACGCCTAACACGCGTTGTCGGTTAAGTCTTTCACCGATTGAAGAAGACATCAGAATTCCAGTCTGGGGACTTTTATCTCGAAGCCTAAGTAGGGATAAGTCAGCGTCTAACACACGTTGCCGGGTAGCATATTCCCGTAACAATGGCGAAGTCTACGTATTCAATAATCGTAGCATCAAGTCTGAGGGAATTTATTCCTTTAGCACAACGTCACATGCGGAACGGACTTAAAACAATCCGCATGCTAGCCCGACTCAAACGGTAGTCGGTAAAGGCTCATCAAACCCGTTGGTGGCTAAGAATTTGCCAAAAATTCTATAAATGTGAGTCACTGATGCATCAGCTTTGTTAGTTGGTCTCGTGACTCGAGTATCCATCAACATCAAGATAAGATCCACACATGTAGATGAATCAGCCTTAACAGTTGGTCATGCAGCCTAAAATTTGGGACTGCCACGCTTCAATGCCTTAAAGAGCTTAAACTGTGTAGACTCCAGTAAATGTACGAGTATAAACTATGTCAAACGCTGATCAATGCGTTACAACAAAAGTCAACGCTGCACAACGCGTTACAGTAAAGATCGATGTTGGGCAACGCATCAGCAATCTCGCCAAACTAAGGCAAACGATGATTTTAGGGAGTTCATGTTAGCCCTTATGTTTTGATGATATTTTACAACCACCATTATCGGTACTAATGGCTTATTAAGTGCAAATGTAGTAAATTCATTTATCAAGCTCGTTAGTGCCATTAATGGAGGATTTGATGGAATATGCGCTTCAACGATGATATCCAAAGGAGGAGGAGGCCAAGTGATGAAGCAACGTTATTTCAAGAACAACAAAGTCATATAAAAGCTTCATCCAATTCAAGCTATATCAAAGCTCAAGTATTGCTTTCAATATGAGGATATTAGCTATCTTTTATGTTTCTCTCTAGTGCTAGAATGTAGGCAAAGAGTTACTGATTTTACTTGAAGCTATTGGGACTCATACACACGTTTTCATACTTAAGCTTTTAAGCGTTTTTCACAAAATACTATTTTTCACAAGTATGAGGACCTATCTGCAAAATTCTTTTTCTAAACAGTTTGTTTTTAGTATTAAAAACATTTTACAAAGTTTCATAATTTTCAGAGGTCAAACAAATATTTTGAAAATATTTTAGTTGAGTCAAAATCAGGTTTCAGCCATATATCAGAATGCGGTCGACCGGACCGGTCGACCGCACATATGATCTTTCGTTACTGGACTCCAGAGAGGTCGTCGGTCGACCGGTCCGGTCGACCGAAATCTCAATTTTTTTATCGGTCGACCGCGCCGGTCGACCGATGATGTTTCTGCTTGTTTTTTGAGTTTTCTAAGTTGTTCGCGGTCGACCGAATTTTCGGTCGGTCGACCGAAGAATTTTTTCGGTTGACCAAAAATCCCTTCGGTCAACCGATTTTCTTCTTTGGTCAGCCGCGACTTTTTTAAACGGTCATTTACCTGGATTACTGTGCTTTCACTTAATAGTGTTTGACACAGTCTGAGGTAAGGGTCTGAAAAGGAGATTATTTGCTTATCTGGGAAGATTGGGTTTTGTTTTTAAATTGATTAATCACTTCTATAAAAACCCCAGTCTTCTTCTTCTTTAAGTTGCCCTAATTTCTGCTAAAAAACCAGAGAGACGCTCTCTTCTGAGAAAAAATTTCAAACTCTGTTTTCTGTGGTTTTTCACTGTGTTTCTTGTGTGAG
>BQKN01000486.1:167862-198194 GCA_022839385.1 Asparagus kiusianus | reverse complement strand
AGCCGGTTACAATGAAAATCAAAATACGAAAAAGAAAGATTACAATTTGTTTCCTTTTATGTCGAACGAATCGCGAGCTCCTGTTTTGCGGTCACTCGCTTTGTGTGGGTTCTTTGCCTGCGCCGGGGTTGTTTGCCGTGGACCACCGCGTGATCTCGATCCGATCGGATCTACACGATATGGCGGATATTATCTCACGAAGGAAATAATAGCCGGATGGGGTACTAATTAACCAAGGAAATAGTAGCCCAAGCGTCGAAATCGACCAAGCGAATTCGAGGCTCTTCTCGGGATCTAAGAACCAAGCTTAGATCCGGAGGAAAATCGTGTAGATCTCAGATCCGGTCCCTCTCGAACTCTTGCCTTGTTTGGCGTGGATGATCGCCGAGCACCGGATCTCAACGTCCAAGTCTTCAATCTTCTAAAGCTCCAATCTTTTTTAGATCTCAGATTCCAATCCGGCAGAGCTTCGACCCTCCAAAATCCAACCCACTCAAATGAACCATGCCCTGGCCTATTTATAGGCACTCAGAACTGTGCGTTTGCACAGTTCTGGGCCTAGCCACCTGTGGGTGGCTCGGCTTTGGCCGAGCCCCCTTAGGCGGGTTTTCCAGTTTCCGTCGTTCGGTTTGTTGTTCGGGTTCCGTCGTTCGGGTTCCGATTCGTTGTTGATTTGGACTTTGATTCGGTTGTGTGGTTGACTTGTTCGGATTCGATTCGTTTTTGATCCGATTCCAAATATGGCAGTAAACCCACTTCTGAGTTCGAGTCCGAAACCAATCTTGATTCGATCGTTATATCACCGAGTTCGCTCTTGTTTAGATGACTCGGTGATTCCCCGAAACGTTGGTTCGATTCCGCGTGCGAGTGGATGCATTCCACTGCTTGGGTGCGATTTGTTGGCTTCGTCGCCTCGTTAACCTGCTCCGCTGCGTATGGCTTGGCTTCGGCGTCGGCGGGATAACGGTCGTGCTTGGGTACGTCGCTCGATGGTCCGTTTGTTGAATTAGCGTCGTCGAGCTGTATTGTGGGACCTATAGGCAATTTTATACGCCTACAGCTTTGAGTCAAGTAATTACAGAACAATAGGGATTGGAGACAAAATGCCAAATTGTTTATCTAGGCTCCGTTTGGATACCATAATGTTTTACTTGTTTCCATGGTGTTTTTGCCAAAAACAAAACACAATACGTTTGAAAATCATGGTGTTTTTTGACCTAAATCATCCTCAAATAAAAAACACAACACTTATTTCAAAAACACATTTTAGGTGTTATTGTTCTGGTTGAGTTTGAGGTGTTAATATAATATCTAATATAATGTATTAAATATCATTAATATATAGTTATTATCAACATGCTTATTATTATATTATATTATACTATACTATATTATAGTTAATCTAATACATTAGTAATATTTATTAAATTATATAAAAATATAACAATCAAAATATCTTATATAATAATATAATAACATATTAAATGCTAATATTTAATATGTTGATATAATCACTGCTTTAAAAAGTGTCCGCCTAGGCGTACGCCTAGGCCTAGGCAGTACATAGGTTGTCTACCTAGATTTTATGAGTGTTTAGGGGTGTATTGTCTGCTTACGTGGGCAGCACCCTTTAGACCTTGATCGTGATTTTCTATGTTGCGGCCTCCACGTCTTCCAACCTCCTTCAAACTCCTTTTAACTTCCAAATATCAACACCTCCATTATCTCCACCAACCTTTAGCAAAATCTTCTCGACCAACACTTAAATGAAAAAAGAAATCTGCCTAAACACTAGTCGGCACCTAAGCTTTCTATAACATTTACGTTTACTATCAATTATTGTAATTAAAAAGAAAAAAGAAAACTCCTAGGCTCTAGGCATCGAGTCCAATGCTTAGGCCTCCTAACATTTTCTATAACCTTGTTAGTTATTATTTTGGCTATTTAGTATTTAAATATGCATGGTTTATTATGGATCTAAGATTGCTATTTTTTAACAAAATCAATGAATTTAACACATGTTTATCAATTATTATAATTAAATAATTTAAAAAATAGCCAAACACCTAGACGTTGCCTAGGCGTCTAGACGCTGGCTCAAACGCCTAGACCGCCTAGCGCCTTCTGTAACATATGTATTATATAATAATAAATAATAATAATATATAAATAAACTAATAAAAATAATAAAAAAGTTATTGATAATAAATGATAATATAATAATAATATAATAATATACTATAAAATATTGTCATCACTATAATATTATTAACTTTTTAATAAATAAATTGTAATAAATTAATAATTATAAAAGATTATATAATGGTAACATATTAATAATAAAACAATAATATAATATAATATATAAAATATTAATATATTATATAATAAATAATATAATATATTATAAAGTAAAATAATTTTTAATACTAAAATAATTTATTGCTAACAAATGTTAATATAAAAATAATATATTCATAATGTAATATTTATTTATATCATAAATTATTAATATATTATTAAAGTACTATTAATAAACTCTATAAATTAGTTTGTTTGCATCCTGCTCAATTACTAATACAACTACTAACAGTAACACTTAAGCAAGTGGAAACATGAAATTCAGGCAAGGTCAAAAGTCAAGTGCTGATAGAAAGACCGAAGCAACAGGATGTGGGCAACCGGAAGGAAATAGTTATGGAAGAGGAATGCACCAAATGTTGCAAGGTTCACAGAAGGACTGACAGAAGTGACCGAGCTGTTTGTCACATTGGTAATGTTGGTCTCCTTTGTTATATAGAAACTTAAACCAGAGTCCCACAATGCTGGGTTCCTAATCTTCAAATTGGAGCTATCAATTCATTACTGAATGCCTTTCGCAGTCATGCACATAGTTCTCCAGCTCAAAAATGTAACACCATCTGACATGTGTGATAAATTACAGATTGATAATCAACAAGAAAATTTGGTCAGCCTTTCCACGTAGATGGTCACAATTTAGATTTGTGCTCCAAATCTATAAATGATGAAGAATTAGAACTGGGATATGTTGGCAATTGTCAGGAGAAACAATTACAGAAAAAGACAAGACCATTGGTCTCAATAACTATAGTTCAGCTGTCACACTGTTAATAGGTTCTATTTCTCATAAACGTTACCAATAAAAGGAAACAAATGATTAAAGGCAAATTTAAGAAAAAATTCAGTGCATCAAAATGTAATACCACCTTCAAATAAACTATGCTGGACTATCCTATTAAATTCTTGCCAGCATAAATATGTTGATAAGGTTGCAAATTTTATGGTCAAGGAGTACCCAATGGATACTTTAGTATTACAAGGTTTAAGGATACCATTCATCAATAGTTGTTAAGGTAGACCTAATTGCTCCAATAATCGGATGTAACATACATTATACTGACACCAAAAGCTTGTCAGGTGATAATACTACAATATCTAGGATTCTAGGATCCATGCCCTGTCAGAACTTCATGGAGAAAAAGGTTAAGCTGCCACTAGCAACAAAAGAAAAAAGCTTTTTGCACATAATATTGAACTTGTTGACATAATCATAAAAAGAAGTGTCCCCATTCCCTCCATTTTGCCCCTTCTTTTCCCTCTCCATCTCTAATGACAGTTGAATCTACCAGCTGAATGCACAAAAGAGATTGACAAAGTACACCCCCCCCCCCCAACCCCAACAAAAAAAAAAGCAGATTGACAGTGACACAGCACTCACATTTCACTAGCATATCCTACAATGTAATTTGCGTAGTTCATGTACCCGTGTGGGAGCAAAAAATTATTCTGCAAGCATATGAGCAAGTTCATAAATAAGTTCTGCACCACAACCTAAACCTGGCTCCGTGATGAACATCATTGCTAGTTTGCTACATTACCAATGAATTACGTACAAGGAATATGTTGCAGATATAGACTAGTCACAAGCAATAGCATACTTGCAATAAGAATGAATCGCTAACTAAAGAACGTTAATAAGATTTCTGATTTTCTTTATAAGTTCGACACTGAACAAATAAATGGGAACGATCTTAGCTCTTTAGCAAAGCTAGGAAATGAGTCATACGACTTCAGTCACAGTCAGCTAAGATAGTCTCCAGGGTTAGTGCCTTAGTGGATTGGGAAAAATCGGTTTTGGATGCTCAGTTCTTAGTTCTTACGCACATAAGAAGAACAGAAACCGCGTTAAAGATTTTGGAGGTATTATATATAGTGGATTTAGCATGCAAACGCAGGGATAGAAGTTCCAACCATCCAATGACAACGGGCATGTATGCCAGAAGCTAAGTTCTAAAGAAATTTGGGCATGACTCAGCATGCAGGACTTTGTAATTAAGTGTAGACAACCTAGGAACAGGCACTTCTGGCTATTTTCATCACAATCTACAGCAATACATCAATCAAGCAAAATAGACACAAAATGTGAACAAGAAGAAACAAGAACAAATGACATAAATACAACCTCTTAGCCCTCTTCGGATCAACAAGCGCAAGATCAGCCAGCTTTGCAGCCGACGTGGCTTTCTTCCCCTCAATCCCCTCCAAACTAGACCCGAGCAGCTCCGTCGACGACCCATCCATGGACTGACTATGCTGATGCCTTGCCCTCGGCCTCTCACTCCTCCCCGGACCCAGATTGCCATCCTTCGTCAAAGAAGAAGGCGATGACGACGACCCCCCCACCGCTGCAGCAGCCGAGCTCTCGGGGCCCACGAGCTCCGGCCCGGAGGTGGACCCAAGCTTCTCCATGTCCAGGTACATCGCCAAGAAATCCTCCTCGGTCTCGTCGGATAGCGACGGGCCGTCGGAGGGGCCCACAATGCCGAGGTCTCCGTCGAGGTTGAGGTCGTCGGGGAGGCTGAGGATCTCCGAGTGAGCGCGCCGGTGGCCGGGGTTCCGGGCGGGGAAATCGGACATCCGGCTGATGTCATGGCTATAACCGCCCGAGGAAGCCTCCGGAGCTTGGGATGAGGCCGAGGACGAAGAGGCCGAGGGCTCAGGTTTCAACGGGAAGTAGCGCGACGGAGGAGGGGGCAGCTTGTCCTTCTCCATGAACCCTAACGAACCCCAGAAGGGATTCCCCTCCCTTACGCAGGAATTTGGCGAAAGCGCCTCCCCTTGGGGGGGGAGGAAAAACCCTAGGGATTGGAGGGAGGGGGGAGGCGAAATTGAAACCCTAGGTTCGTGAAAAAGCTACCTCAAATGAGAATCTTACAAAGCCGAGATCTGAAAACAGAGACGGGGAAAAGATTTTACGAGGAGGGGAGACCAAAAATCGCGACTTTATGCGGAAGAGTGAGGTATTGGGTTTTGAAAAATATTAGGGGTTAGGGTCATTGGATATGCCATGGCTCCTCCCTTTGAACTAAATTTTTTAATGAGTTAAATTAGTTGAGCTAATCTCTTTTTTTTTTTTTAATTTTATGAACATGGGTTGTACTTTTTTTTGTTAGAGACGTCGTACTTTTTTTAATGGATATTTTATAGCAAAAGATCGGAGACCAAAAGGGGCAACTTTTTATACGAAAGAGAAAAGTGTTGGGTTTCGAAATACAAAATATTTTTGTAGGGAAAGGTTTAGGAGGGCGGGTGGTGGGATATTTCAATTTCATAGCTCCCCGAAGGCGAATCAATTTTTATTGCATTAAATTAATTAAGCTAATCTCTTTTTTACAAACTTTTATGAGCATGCATTGCAGTTTTTTTCGCTTTAATTGCACTCAAATGCCTTTCCCGACATTGCACTTAAACATCATCATATTCATATACTTAAAAATATTCTAAAGTATTCAAGTACTGTAAATGAATATCTTATAGTTAAAAATAACCCAAACATCATCATCTTTTTTCTATGTTACATAACACAGGATAATAAAATGTGAAACTCTTAGAAACTCTGGATATTTAAGTGATGTTATTTATAAATTTTGGGGCATTTATATAGATCGGGTAAACAAGAAGGCATTGATGCAATATTTTAAAACGTTAAGCATTTATCTGTGAAAAATTAGGTACTTTGAGATTTATTTTTTTTTTCAAATTGGAAAAAAATCACTTAAGTGCAAGGTCTTTAATAAGTGCAATTAAGCACTTTTTCTTCAACCCTTTGTACTTTTTCTTCGTTTTCTTGTAACTGGTAGGCTCTGGGTACTAGTTGTACAGCAGCATGAAAAAAGCATTCACAAGAAAGGATCCACAAGAAAATGGTACAATATGAAATATTATATTTCAAGTTAAAAACCTATAATGGACATCTTTGTTAGCTGAAAAATCATATATTATATGGAGTAGGATATTCATAGCTAATAATATTCGTACTATTGTATATGTAAGGGCAAATTACACTAAACCCAAGAAGTTAAAAACTTTTAAAATACACTAAGGGGCTGTTTGGTTCATTTTCATAAAATTATGGAAATGAATTTTCTGACAAGAAACTAAATTTAAATTTTCTTTTAGGATATGTAAGGAATCCAAAACTTCTGTATGGTATGGAATGATAAAGTAAAGAATAGGAAAGCATATCCAAAAATCAAATTTGTTATATTTCCAAATAATAAGAAGAGTTGTGAGAGGACATGATGAGTTGTCAGCGGTTTATCAGCTTTCTAGCCCATTTCCTAGCCAAAAGATGAGTTGTCCAAAAAAGGTCACTGTTTAGATGCTTTTTAAGAAACATTTTCTTGAAAAAAATTTGAAACAAACCCAACTTTTGGAATCCTAAAATGACAAACAACCTGCTTTTTGTTCCAAATCCTAAAAAAACACATTATTTCCAATAATTTAGGGTGAACCAAACACGCCCTAAACCTCTAGCAACATTGGAATTCCAAAAACAAAACAATAAGCTTTCCGTTTTGCATATAACACGGATGACAGAATTAATCCATATTTATGATCTAAAATCCATTGGCAATGTAAAATGTAGACTTACACTAGCAAGGGGTTTATCTGCCGAAGCGCGGAAGGGTAATCTGCAAAGTGGGGAAACCTACTGCAGGTTTGCTGCAATTCCAATAGTTATTAGGAATTTAGTGTGGTTTAGAAGTTTTTGGGGGTTTACTGCAAGAAACTAAAACTTCTTGGTGTTTAGTGTAACCTACCCTTCTAAATTTTTTTGTGTGTCCTGATATCTTTGATGAGTTACTTTGATGAATAAATTATGGTCCTGCTCAAACAATACACAACACATTTCAGTTCGATTTTCTATGTTACACCTGCAAACTCCAAGTCCAAATGCAAGAGAAATCCTCCTTAATATTAAGGACATTTTTCTCCACTGAACATGTTGACCACCTTGTGAGCAATTACTATGTAGCTTGAATTGCACATAGATATACAGTGCTAGTTTGCAACAGTACTGTCTTTAATATACTTGCTACTCCCATGATACTGCTTCAAGTCATTAAAACTATCAATACCACTGGTTATTAATCTTTTTATGTCGTTCTTTGTATCGCCTTTTCTTCTCATCCCAACAAAATTTATTCTGAGCATAGAAGCAAACCACAATGTTCATAATCAAATTCCAAGATTTCAGGGTACTTTTAGACATCATACATGGCAGTTGTCAATCTCCGCTCACAGCAAGGAACAGCTCATAGCTGAGAATGCTGACATTTGAGTTATATCTGCTACCAAAGCCTTTGTGATCTATACATCTTGATGCCTGCAAGGACCAAAGAAGCCTGTATAATTAATTGATCAAAAACTCCATTGACAAAAAAAAATGTTGTTAGCCCGGTAGTATTTCACAGTAGGCTACAAGCACTTTGATGAGCGTGAGAAGGATGAGCCAGGTTCATAAAAGTTTCCACCAAAAGAAAAGAGAAAAACTTCAAGAGCACTATCTATGTTTCATCAATTTATGCTTAACATTCGCGATGAGACCATACAACAAAGAAAAGTAACTTGGGAGGCTGCAATCAAATGAACTGTGGGTTTTCACATTTTCTGCCGGCACCAGATCCACAGCGTAGTAAGCTAACTCACACGGACAAAATGTAGGGAAAGTACATGTGTCAGTCTGTTTTAGTTGCCATTCTGTTTTCTGGCTAAGCAAAGTAAACAATGCTTTCTTGACAATACTCATATTAACTGATTAGAAAGCTGATTTCTTATGTGCATGATACTCATATGCACATAAAAACTGTGTCTGACTCACTTCAAATGCACATGATGACATGATTGTTAACAAGTATCAGTCACCGTATGATTTTGCAAATATGATAATCTTATCTCCTCCATTGAGTCTCGTTCATAGTATCTCCAAAGAGCCCAGTTGACGTCCTTGCCCAGTGCTTGAACCCATCATATTCTTGGCCTCTCACCTCTTGTAACTATATCATTATATTTTTATTAGATGTTGACATTGTTATCCATTAGATATGCGTCAATGTAAATGACCCCCTAATGCACCATCTTTGGCATTCAAAATTTTATAAAAATCAAAAATGGAGATTTTCTGTTATTTGAACAGTCAATTAGTGCTTTTTTAAAGGAGAGCACTGCCTGGCTGACAAAGCATGTAAAAGAATCTTACCAAGATGATGAAGGAACACTAAAGAGAAATATCTTGCATTAAAAAAAGTAGCTAAAAAACCATAAATGGAAAGTACATTAATCAAATAAGAATTATTTTGTGCAATGATGACCTTCTTGACTGATTGTTTCAGACCCAGTTGTTATTATTAAAGAAACTTAATGTATTCCATCTTACTTCAAACTATATATTCTGCATTGTAGGTCCACCTTTGCCATTCTCACTGAACTTTTTCACTCTTATGAACATAGGTAGCTAGGAAACTTGACAACTTAGTGCTCAAGAATTCCTTTGACTTCTTCAATCCAGATGCAGAAATTGTAACCAGTTTCTCAACTTCTTCTTCACATTGTTCATATATTATGAAGAAGGAGAACAAGCAAATAACGCCTGCGCAAAGGGGGCAAAAAAAGGATGAGGGCATTGAACAATCACCATAAGCTTTTGAAATATTAAGTTCAGTCACATACCAATAGCAATCAATACTGAGAAGGAGAATGGCAACAGCAGTTTGACCAAATACAAAGAACCAATCACCTAATAGTTAAGCAGAAACAAACCAAAAATAGATATCAGCCACCTGTTAAACATACTTGAATTAGATCTGCATCCAATGCTTATTCTACTACGTATGCGCCACATACTTGGAGGAACAATAACTAGAACTTCAGTATGGATGTAAGCTCTGTAAAGGAATTATATATCCCATGAATAGTACAATTGCAAAGAAACATGTCTAAGCATGCCAAGAACTTATGTTAGATCTTGCGAGAAATAAAACGATGTTACGTATCAAAAGCTTCCATTAGGAAATTACGGTTTGCGTAACTTAAATATGGTCTGTGAATGAGCAGTTCAATGTTCTAACCTACATTATGCAAGCACAAAAGCTTAACAAAACATATTCATACAAACCCACAATTAATATAACAATTAACAAGCACGTGCCAAGAAAGTCGAATAATTCCTCTAACCTTTATGAAGATATTCCAATTGCCTCCTTCAGATACTGACTTCAATAAAGATAAACCATTGTTCCAGATAGATGCTATGGTGTTAAGCGAGTGCCTCACAGCTGATTCTGAGACCTCAAAGTAAGACGAGGGCATCTTCTCGATAGAAAAACCAAACCTGACATGCAGAAAGAAATCTTGCATTAATGTAATGGCCTGACACAACAATTTGCTTTTGCATTCTGCACACTGTAAAAGCACTGCATATAAAATTTCTTCCACACTCGCACACACAACTTTGTCTGATGTTGGTGTTTGAAGGTTACGTTTGGAACTGAGGACTTCCTCCAGAAGACTAGTAGTTCATATATTAAATGGCCTCTAGCTTTATGTGACGATCACCAGTTTCAACTACACTCAGATACTACTCTTGTGTTGATGCATTATACCATAAATAAAAGGACCTCCTACTCATCTAATTTTTTTTTTTTTAAATCTGTGCTTTTATGAGGGAAAGCAGTACTGAGCATTTGCAACTGCCAAACTTTTTGATGGAAGACTATTGAACGAACTGTTAGGGTACACACCAAAAACAATGTCTCGAACGGAGACGTAATACACAAAATAAAGGCACAAAACTCAATCACAGTACTCACAGATATACGTGGTTCACTCATTCGGAGCTACTTCACGGTGCAACGACGACGCTAAATTCTTTTATATCCCAAAAAAATAGATCAAAGAGAACACCCTCTCTTGATCAGAAACATTCCAAGAACTCTCACAATCTCTCTGTATTTTCTCTCTTACTCTTCTATGAGAGGAGTTGTTTCTTGGATGAGTTTTTCTTAAGAGTTTAGGATCCTATTTATAGTGTTTGGGAAAATACTATGCACTAACAAAATATATTGGTGGGACCTGCCTTTGTGGGGCCAACAACCCTTTTTCAAACTTCACCTAAAATTAGATAGCCAAACTCTCCTTTGTCAAAAAAGTGGGGCTGAGACTGCTAACAATCTACCACTTAAAGATTTGATTGAGTATCAATCATATCTTCACACCACTCTTGGTTGCATCATCCGGATATCTTGTATCTTTAGTGTCTTGCACGGCCCTCAACATTCTCAACGGAGGCCATATGAGGCTGCACACAACCTCACCTTCTCGAGTGGAACTGGTTTGGTCAGCATATCGGCTGGATTGTACCTCGTATCAATCTTCACAAACTTGAACTCGTTCCTGCTTTTCCATCTCCGTATGACATGGTGCTTCAAGTCAACATGCTTAGTCCGAGCATGGAATGCGTCGTTCTCTGACAAGTGAATGGCACTCTGACTATCACAGTGGGTGAAGTATTTCTCAAAGCTTACTCCAAGCTCGAGAAGAAAAGCCTTCAACCATAGCAACTCCTTTGTTGTCTCTGCTGCAGACACATACTCGGCTTCGGTTGTCGATAAAGCCACAGTATCCTGTAACTTGGATCTCTAACTTATCGCTCCACCATCCAAGATGAAGATGTAGCCGTTCGTGCTCCTTTTTGAGTCTATGTCCCATGCGTAGTTTGCATCACAAAAGCCCTCTAACTACAAATCTGTCCCGCCATACTCAAGACAACAGTCGAACGAGCATCTCAAGTAGCGTAGAAGCCACTTGACCCACCCCAGTGTTGTTTCCCCGGATTGCTCATGAAGCGGCTCACAACTCTCACTCCTTGTACAATATCTGACCTTGTACACACCATCGCATACATCAAACTCCCGACTACAGATGCGTATTGTATATTTTGCATGAACTCATGCTCTTCAGCAATCTCTGGTGCTTGGGTCTTCGATAGCTTGAAATGGCTTACAAACGGTGAGCCCACTGGTTTAGTTTTCTCCATGCCGAACTTTTTAAGAATCTTCTCAATGTATGCCTTCTGAGACAACTTCAGCCTCCGTACTGATCTGTAAGAATCTGGTTTGCTGGACCCAAATCCTTCATCTTGAAGCACTCAGTGGGACGCCCCTTGAGTTCTTCAATACGGGCAAAGTCAGGCCCTGTAATCAACATAAATCAAGAGTATCACATAAGATTTGTCATATCTCTTGATGAAGCAACAGTAGTCTGTGTCACATTTGAGAAAACCGTTCTCCTCCATAAAGTTTTCAAACTTCATGTACCACTGTCACGGAGCTTGCTTCAGGCCATACAAGCTCTTGCGCAAGCGACACACGAGGCCTTCCCTGTCTCGTTCCTCGAAGCCCACTGGTTGATGCATATAGATCTTTTCCTCCAAATCTTCATGAAGGAATGTCATCTTCACATCCATCTGTTCTAGATGGAGATCTCGAACTGTCACAATGCTCAGCACAGTCCGGATCGTAGTCAACTTGACGACGGGAGCAAAAACGTCAGAATAGTCTATCACTACTTTCTGCTCATAGCCCTTCACTACAAGCCTCGTCTTGTAGCGTCTCCGTCCATCGACTTCATCCTTGACCCGATAAATCCATCGATTGTGAAGAGTCTTTCCCCCTCTTGAAAGTTTTATAAGCTCCCAAGTTTTATTCTTCATCAAGGACTTTATTTCTTCCTTCATGGCAGACTTCTACTCGCCCCGAGCTTTGTCAGTCTGCTGTACCTCCTCATAGCTTTCTGGCTCATCATTGTCAGTCAGGAGAAGATAGTTCATAGTGGAAAGGTACCTCTCTGGTACCCTTGGATTTTTTTAGAGTTTTACGAATTACGATCGGCAACTCTGCAGGATCCTGCTGCTGTACATCCGGCACATTCTCTTAGTCTCCATCTTCTATGCTGATAGGTATTTCACCGTCGTCGTTACTGTTAGTAATATCTGAAAAAAGAGGGGGAGATAGCTGACTCCCACTCTCCTTTTTGGGCTTGTACACTGCATTTGCATGAAACACAACGTCATGACTGCACACCACCTTGCACGCATCGTGATCCCAGAAACGGTACTCATACTCATCTCCTCCATAGCCGATGAAAGAGAGTTTCTTTAACTTTGGATCAAGTTTTGATCGGTCTGCAGGATTGGTCATGACATAGGCGTCATAACCAAATACTCGTAAGTGCTCTAGTTTCAGCTTCTTTCTGGTCCAAGCCTCTTCAGGTATCCTATAATTGAGAGCCGCGGATGGCCCGTGGTTGATCAAGTATGTAACAGTATTGACAGTTTTGACCCAAAAATTCTTAGGCAATTCGGAGTGGATCCTCATACTTTTGGAGCGATCCAAGATAGTACGATTCATACGTTCCGCCACTCCGTTGTGCTGAGGTGTGCCTAAGACGGTCTTCAATCTTCTAATCTCATAGGATGAGCAGAAGTTCTCGAACTCCTGACTACAATACTCGCCTCCATTCTCAGACTTTAGGCACTTCAGCTTATTGTATGTTTTGTTCTCCACACAGGCAATCCACTTCTTGAAGATGATAAAAACATCTGACTTGTGCTTTAAGAAGAACACCCACAATTTTTTAGTAGTATCATCAATAAAAGTGACAAAGTAAAGAGAATTTCTAACAGATAGGACTTGCACAGGTCCCCATACGTCAGTGTGCATCAACTCCAATTTTTGCAGTTTTAGAGCCGGTCTGATTTTGTTGAAGCTCACCTTCTTTTGTTTGCCTAAGATGCAGTCCTCACAGAAAGTCAGATCGATCTTGTTCAGACTCGGAAGCCTCTCTCCCGCGACCATAACCTGCATCCCCTTCTCGCTCATGTGGCCAAGTCGTCGATGCCAAGTCATGCATTCGACGGATGATGATGATGATGCTTATCCTACGACAAGCATGTGGTTGATCTTCCCGTTGGCGATGTAAAGAGACCCCTCGCGTTTGTCATGTGCCACCACCAAGACACCCTTAAAACCTTCCAGCTTCTCTGCTCGAAGGATACTCTGTAACCGGAGTCAGTCAGTTGCTCGACTGATATAAGATTTCGTCTGAGATCCGGTACATGCCGAATATCGTTCAGCGTCAAGGTGGTCCCATCTTCCATCTTGAGGGTACAATTTTTCTTCCTGGAAACCTTGTAAGGTTAATCGTCGCCAATATAGACTGTCCCCAAATCCTCCATGAATTATGAAAACATCTTTTGTTATGAGGTTGCATGAAAAGATGCATCAGAGTCGATGACCCACGCATCGCTTTTGTCTTCTAAGGATAGGAGAAACGCATCTGAATCCGTCTCGTGTATGAGATTGGCTGCACCGTCAGCCCGATCATCCCCTACTAATGTTGGAACAGAAACTCTGCAGTCCCGTGCAAATTGACCCTTCTTTCCGTATCTGAAGCACTTTCTTTCACCGTAATCATTCGGGTTCGGCCCTTTAGACTTCCCTCTAGATTTCGATTGGTCTCGTCGTCCTCTACCCTTCTTCTGCGCATGCCCTCGTGCCTTGACATGCAAAGCACTCCCATTGCTAGAGGTCTCAGCTCCTGAGACTTTGCGACGAGATTCTTCATACAAAATTACCTCAATCACTGTGTCGAGCTTCATCTTATCATTGTCATTGGCGTTGCTCACCATCATCATCATATTCTCCCATGAATCTGATCGACAAGAAAATACCAGAAGAGTTTGGATCTCATTATCGAACTTGAGTTCTACTGCAGCAAGCTGTTGCACCACAGCCTGAAATTCATTCAAGAAGTCCGCCACGCGAGCTCCTTATTGTATCTTTAGATTGAACAGCTTTTTCATCAGGTACACTTTATTTGAAGCAAACAGCTTCTCATACAGCGCTTCCAAGGCCTCCATCAACTCCTTGGTGGTGGTCGCATGCTAGACGTTGTAAGTCGCATGCTGATGAAGGTTGAGCCTGATGGTAGCAAGTGGTTTACGATCGAACACCTTCCACTTATCGTCATCCATTTTCTCAGGTTTCCCTGCTTCTCTTTGGAGGGGTAGGAAAAGATCATTCTGGTATAAATAGTCTTCTATTTGTATCCTCCAATACCTGAAATTTTGACCGTCGAATTTCTCAATTCGAAGCCTGCTATCTTCAACTGTAGATCCCATGGCGAAAGATTACGTCTTTCTCGAACCGTATTTATGAATAGTAACAGTACTTGTAAATAGTACCGTACTGGTGAATAGTATCGTATTCGTGAATAATGCCCAGTGCATTAAAAGAGTAAATAATAATCTAACTTATTTTCTGATGTGAAGGATCCACTTTTAATGACAGCCACAGAGCATACGATAATCAGATATATATACTCTAAGTCAGGCTCTGATACCAGTTGTTAGGGTGCAGACCAATAATAACGTCTCGAACGGAGACATAATACACAGAATAAAGGCACAAAAATCAATCACAGTACTCACAGATATACGTGGTTCATTCCTTCGGAGCTACTTCACGGTGCAACGACGACGCCAAATTTTTTTATATCCCAAAATAATAGATCAAAGAGAACACCCTCTTGATCAGATACACTCCAAGAACTCTCACAATCTCTCTCTGTGTTTTTTCTCTTACTCTTCTATGAGAGGAGTTATTCCTGGGATGAGTTTTTCTTAAGAGTTTAGGATCCTATTTATAGTGTTTGGGAAAACACTATGCACTAATAAAATATATTGATGGGACCCGTCTTTGTGGGGCCCACAACCCTTTTTTCAAACTTCACCTAAAATTAGATAGCCAAACTCTCCTTTGTCAAAAAAGTGGGGCTGGGGCTGCTAACACGAACATGTCAGTGGAAGCCGAAATGAGTATGAGCATTTTATTTAAGATTTAACTGATAATATAACTGTAGACATGGTATATGGTTTCAGCAACTTTATGAAGGTCAGGAGAAACAATTTGGGGTCAAACAGGTTAGAAGGTTCCATGCATTTGTGAGCTTTGAAACTTCACTAAACAAATTACAACTCCTTAAGTTCTGTGTGAAGCTATGAGAAAGGTCCGTCGCATATTTTCTGTGAGTACCAACTTTGCCTCTGCTTAAGGTTATGTTTTCCCATTACAAGATCTACAAGAATCATCCAACTACTCTGAACTCTGGAGCACTACTAAATCTCTAGACTCTTCTCCACACACATTAAACCAATCTCGATACTACTATGAGTAAATAGGGTCTCTGGCTATTCAAATTTCCAATAAGTGGGGGAAGGATCAATTGTAATGTTACTTACATTGAACAAGGAAGAACACCATGGCTGAAAAGAATGGATGAGAGCAGCAATAGGAGTTTGGCAGTTGATGATATAAATGTTCTCCCAGAGAGCAGAAACCAGTGAAACAACAGAAATAATCCCAGTAAGCATGTGAATGTTCTCTTTTCATCTCGCCATAGCAAAATATCAGCAACTGGAATAAAGATAAAATAAAGTCCAAAGACATCAAAATGGACGTAAGAAAGAGAAATACTTAAATTAACAGAACTACCATTTCATTTTAACTCCTTTATAAAGCTAAAGTTGCTGATGATGTCTTTTGACACATAAGTAAATCATAATACTCAGAAGAATAATCTTAAATGAAGTTCTATGACCCACCTTTGCCACTGCCTAGCAACAATTCTGCTTTTGATGGTTGGGAAAAGTCTTTCTGTCTTAAATAGGGCAATCCATTCGCTAATTGTGAGAATGATTCTACAGTAACTGAAATACCATCCTGCACACCCGGCAATAAGAATCAAAACTACTGAAACTACAATGTGTTTGCTGCTTTTTCAAACTGTATACTTTAACAAAGCTATATGACCTAAAAGTCAACAGATTGAATAATAATAATAATAATAATAATAATAAGACATCAATATGATTCAACAATCTACTTGATAAATTAGAAATGGGAACACAATCAATTCCTGCAAAACACCCTAGCTCCAAATCAGTAAAGCTTAATATTTTAACGCATAAAGAAGGGTCAGCTTGTAAGTTTTCTGGAGTTCAATTTAAAAAAAAAATCAGGCAGTCAAAATTCAAAATTCCATGCATTAAACGTATCAACATATATCTTTCAAAAAAGAAAATAGTGAGTAAAATATAGGACAGGATCAGCAGAAAGTTGAGTCATGCAAAAGGATAAGTGGTTCAGCATATATGTGGACAACCTTAACAAAAATTCAGAAGCATGCTAACCTCTAAAGAAGTAACAGGCGAGTATCCAATAAGCCTTTGAGCTTTAGAAGAATCAAAAGTCTTTGTACATGATACAACATGCACCATAGCAGGAGTAAGCAGAGGACTGTATGATCTAGACAACGATTTCTGACCAGCCCCTTTAACTAGCACAATAAGCAGCAAAACAAGCTTGGCTGGAAGATGAATCTTAGGCCTGAATTAAGAATATATCATTATCTCCAATTAAGAAATAGTCAACACATACTTTTCATGTAGTTAAGTGCAAGAATCTATAAATATTGGTTTAAGACAGAAGAATAATGCTATAATGAAATATAAAAGCATTTTTGTGCACCCTGTTTAGCTTCACTATGTCATTATAACAATTTAATGGTATGTTTACTATAAGAGTGAACATTATCCTTTGCTGTCTTCTTATTAAATTAAGTGTAAAATCAAAATGCTTGTATGCGCCTAAGCCTTCTACCTTTACAAGAATCAAATGTCTTCATGTGTGCACAAGAAAAATATAATAGCAAGAGTAAGCAGAGATGTCATAAGTCAGACAGACAGAAGCAACTTGGACATGCCCCTTTTAACTAGCACAATAAATAGAAAAATAAACTTGACATGAATGAATTTCAGACCTGAAATTAAGAATATACTGTGATCTCCAATTGTTAAATATTATCTTTTTATATGGAAAAAGTGAAAATCTACAAATATTGGCTTAAACAAGGAAGAATTATGCTATAATGAAATATACAAGCATTTCTTCACACTCTATTTAGCTTTTGCTGCTTCTTTATGACACAAATGGTATGTTTTCTATAAAAGTGAACTTCAACCTTTTGCAATTTACATATGAATCAAAAGCTTGTGTGAGAATGTCAACAGAACTAGTTATACAATATAGAAATGAAATGCAGGCAACATTGCTTGGATAGTAATGATAGCACTAGAGTGAGAAACCAGAAAAATTGGTGTCTGAGGGGATCTTTTTGATATGAAGAATCAGTTTCCAGGTCAAGAAGAAACAGAAGAACCACTTATACTTTTTACAACATGGAGATTAGAGTGACCACTTTCAAATCCTTATCATTTCCATTGGTGTAGGCCTACCTACCTAACAACATATATCAACACAACGAAAAGGATACATGTAAATATAGGCCAAAGGAAACACGGGAAAACTTAAACTTTTCTGTGCACTTAATTCATAGATAAATGTACATATCCTACAAGTAGCCCTGCCTGTCAATCCCACACCTTTCAAATATGTACTGCGGCTACTGCCAGTACCAACAACCAACCAGTCATCAGAAGGCATTGTGTTTCATTGCCCAAAACTAATTCACCAGTCCTGAGGCATGTTCATGGATACCAAACAGCTCAAAATATTACAAGTAGAAAAGTATCTGCAAAAACCTACAGTGAGCGCTTAAAACTTCCTTCCATGTGACAATCTATTTAACCAAACTAAAGCAGTTGCAGCTAAAAGCATGTACTGTGAAATAAAAGATATCAAAATGAAGACTGCAGGTCTTATGAAGGCATCCCTGAATCTATTAAAGAAATCCATTCTCACAACCTTGTTGGAAACAAATCACAGAAAAAAGTTTCCAGAGGAGGACATGCACCCATTGCAAATTTGTGGTGTTCTTTCCTTACAAGCATTTGGTTTTAGGGCGTGAACATGTAAAGTAAAACTTAAGAATCGCAGAAACAACATTGTGTATCAGAAAACTCAGTTGGCTATTCACGGGATAGCAATTGAAGGAAAGGAAAATGCATTCCAGACAGACATGTTCGAGTCCACTGCCTTGGAATCGTGGAGGGACTAGCGTATTCTTGGAGCACTATATGAAATGACTTAAACAAAGGAATTTACCTTTGATATCCCAAACCTTCCAATATGTTAGAATTGAAATCCCAAAACTTCACCTTTTCATGGTCTGTAATGAAAAATGGCTGCAAAAATAGAAATGTCAAGTAAATGTACTAAGGCTGTAAGATCAAATATAGAATCATAATGGTAAGTAAAACTACGAATAATGGAATAATCTCCAAATCAGTACCTTTCCAGCAACTGAAGCTGCTTCTGAACATAGGACTTGCTCAGCGCAGATATTAGCATGGGCTACATTCTCCACATAGGTAAAGTTGCACAAATTTTTACCACTTCCAATTATAAACTGAAATGACAAGCATTGCTTAATTACAGAGGTGCAAAATAATTCATCATGGTTGTAACAAGAAAGCAAAAGAAACATATACTTCATTGTGAGACACGAAAATCAATGAATATTATCCTTAAAGAAATAAATAAATAAACAAGGCAGTTGGCAAACTGAGAACAATTGAAAGCAAGGTCAACACTAATCAGCCTCATTATCATTATCATCAAAGAAAATACCGTATAAATAAACTTCTGCATGGAGCAGGCCTCTACATTGAGAAGGTTCCATGACGTGGTACCTCTGACTGTGTGAAGAGAGACTATTTTCAGCACAATAGATCCTGTAGTGACAACACTACCTCAAACTACTCAACGTCCTAAATATCGGTTATCAGAAATATATCGGACGGATAAAATTCCTATTGCATCCTAGTTATCGGGATATATCGGGGGTAAGTTGTAAAAATCGGAGTGTCATATCGGATGGTGAGCATGTATAATATAATGTCCTAAAATGTAATCTAAGCGTATTATGAAATATCGAGAGAGGATCTTCGAGAAAGTATGTCGATAGACGTCTTCAATTGAGAAATTTGGAAGCGATTTGGGGGAGAGAACAGTGAACACGGCGAGAATTAGGTTTACACAACAAGCGGATGTGAAATAGAATAGGATAGTATGAGTTTTGTTTAGTGGATGCGGATTGGGTATGAAAAAAGAGGATTTTTGCCTCCAAACCTAAACCGTTCACTTAGAATGTAAATTGTAAAAAATCAAGCGGTTTTTAACCCACAAGAAATTGGCCGCTTTATCGGATTTCCACCGATATACCAGGACAAATTAGCCAAAAATGATATGCAATAAATTTTTGCACAAATCATATCGGCCACAGACCAAACCTTATATATTGACGATAAATCGATAAAATCGGCCTATATTTAAAACAGTGAAACTACTACGACAATATTGTAACCACTATTGGCAAATGTTGCATAGAATCGGGTCTAGTTCTAAATGGATCTCACAAGTGAAGAGATTTGCACAGGGACAAAGACTTGTAGGTTTAAGATATAGATAGAGCCCACCTAGTCCATAGTCCCTAATACAAACAAAGGTTTTGGCATTTAAATCAATGTTACATTTAATAATTAACATTATCCATTTCTCTACTCAGTGTAATATTGGTCAACATATCAATATCGGATTCTACAACAATATGCAATAATATTTACAAGTTTGCAGCATTTTTTTCCAATTTTTAGATTTTTTTAAATATATATCAGCTGATACCCGATATCCGCAGAAACAGTCGATATTGGGGTTTTCCTTTATGTTCTTTTTGGGTTTGGTTTTGATTTTGGGTTTCCAATCTGACTAAAAACCAAATAACACTCACCCTTTGCTTCAGAAATCACAATTAATCTCACAAAAATTCTAGCCCTTTCCTTCTCGCTCCTCTCTCTTGCTCGTAACTGGTAAGCCCCCTCTCTCTTTCCGGCCCTTCTCATCTACGTCCCTCTCCCCCTTTCTCTCTCTCTCTATGCCCTCTCTCTCTCTCTCCATCCCCCACTCTTCTTCCACCCTTCATCTCTCTACCTCTCTCTAATCTCTCTCTGCGTCCCTTTTAATATTGTGCACTTTGAAGGTTTCATGACACAATTGAGAAGAAAATTTCTACAATCTGTTAGTCATCCTAATGATATATCATGATGCAATCTTATGTTTAGAAATCATTAAATATGTTTAGATACTTATCAGAATGTTATATTATGCATGAACGTCATCTAATATGACACCCTCATATTTACTGCATATCCCCAACATAACCTGATTTCCGCAATCTGATATAGACTTTTTATCGCCCGATATTTATGTGATAGCTGATATTTAAAACAATTTCCCCATTTCTTTTTTTATCATCGAAAGTTTATATATAAATCTCTCTCCTTCCTTTATTTAGTTTATTACTTAAATTCCCATGAGATTCGAATTTAGCTTCACAAGCAGTTCTTTAGCTTCCCAATATGATAAATTATATTTCTAAAATTGTTTCCATTTCGACACTTTTAATTAGCAAATCTTTATATGATGTCATCTTTGCTGTAGTTGCCTTTTGAAGGTGCCAAAAGAATAGTTAGATTGACAACTTGCTAAGGATATAGCAGTATATTAACTCGTTAATGCTTTTGTGAGAAATGTTTTGAACCTAAAGTTACCAACTATGTACAAACTTGTAAACTTTAAACTACAAGTAAATTTATTTTTTTTAAATGCACAAAGAAGTATAAAGTATTTCAATCCAATTTGGTAGTAATTCCTCTTTGTCGTATTATCAATTTATTCTATAATAAAGTAAAGAAAATATCAAATTACAGAGATAACAGACCTGTACAACAGTAAGAACTTCAAAAGAAAATTTGAGATGTACTACTTAGTTGATGACAGGTATTATTGCCAAACCATATGGTGGCCGAAAGTCTCCAAAAAATAACAATAAAAGAAAAATAAAGCCCAAAATCATATTATGTATGATATTGTTACACACCTAGAAATTTTTTCTAACCATCGGATTGCATAAGCAAGAACCTAGAGGACCAAGTATGTAATCTCTTTTATCACCATTTAACATAAATCACCCAATTTATCCACTTTAGATTCTTTTCTTACAATAAAGGCATCTAACTAAAGTTAACTTCCAACCATTACCGATAGGCTCTCCAGATCCAAGTTCATTTCTGCTATCTATCATCAATTCTTCTTTTAGTTCCCTATTAACTTCTAATCCAGATCGCTCTGACATATGTGCAAATAAATATGAAAAGGGTGTGGAAGTCATCCTAACTCCTCAAACAAACATACTAATTGATAGAGGCAATTAAGCACTTAAGGTAGCAAAATGACCAACCAATATATAACAAAGATATAAGAAATCACAAGTTACAATTTTCTGAACCTTCGCCCATGCTGATTTTGCTTTGGCAATAAGAAATGGCACAAAACAATCATCACCCGGTCCAAATGGATTGCTAACACGCAACACACAGGTTGAGAGCCCATCTCTACCATTAGCATCCAAAACCATCATCTCCACTTGAGCTCTAAGATCATCCATAACATCCATAAACTGCACCAGAATATTCAAATATAATAATAAATATAAAAAGTAATTCGTTAATTCTGACCAAGAAGATAATTATAATTATAATTATAATTATTTTAAAAATGAACTGTCAAATAGTACAGTTTTTTGTGCTTGGTATGAAATACAAGTTACTAAGGGCATGTTTGGCTTTAATACTACACCAGGGTACTTTTAAGTCATAATATAGGTTTGCCAACCGCAGATTACAAGAAGCTTAGAGTAGTTTTCTAATTTGTAGTTAGATTTCTCTGTAAACTGCAGCTAAGTCTAACTTTGAACTTAGACAACTAAATTTTTCAAAACTACAAACAGATCTTAGTTTGATATTTTGGATCTAAGTAGTTAAACTACACAACACTACAATTAAGATAACTAATTACGACAAAATACATCTGGAGTATCCAAAAAAATGTTTGTTTAAAAGAAACCTCAAAGTGCTCTATCCTTCTTGTTCAATTATTATAGTTCCTTGTTTATAACTACTAGTTCAGATGCGCGTGCAATGCACATGGTTGAATATCATGAGTTGAGATGCACGTGTAATGCACATGGTTGAATATCATGATTATTTAAATTGTTAAAAATAGAGTAAAAATAAAAAAATTAAATTTTTTTGTAGGATTGATCAACAACTCAATAATCTCTCTTAAATAAAATATTAGCATTGTTTCCTTCAACCTAGACTGTGGCTACGTGATCTACTATTTGTGAGTTATAAACACATTAATTTAGTACAACATCTCTATTTATTAGTATCTTAAAGTCTTCAAAAGATGAGTGATCATTCAATTCACAAAAGAATTTTACATATGAATTTACTTGCAATATGTCCATTAAACTTTTAGTTGTAATTTAACTCATATTCATGTTAATTTTTAGTTGATGTTTCTCTCATATTTATATTATCTAATATTCTCATTCAATTTTATAACTCATTCTCTGTATCATAAAAGTAAATTTGAAAGTATGAAGAATTATTTTCTTACGAAATTAGAACAGAGAGATTATGATATATTTCGACATGTGCTCTAAATATAATTTTTTTTTCTCTGATGCAAGGTCCCTATAAAATCTTA
This sequence comes from Asparagus kiusianus, assembly GCA_022839385.1. NCBI lineage: Eukaryota > Viridiplantae > Streptophyta > Magnoliopsida > Asparagales > Asparagaceae > Asparagus > Asparagus kiusianus. The sequence goes on along the minus strand of BQKN01000486.1, from coordinate 175,203 downwards.
CACCAAACGATGTGAATAAAAAATGATATTATAACTCACTTGCCTAGGATAATTGTATTGTATATAGAATACATAACTCATCTAGAATATTCATATCTCCTAAGTGAATTTTGCTGTTGTGAGAACAACATATTAGAGGCTCGTATTCAATTTTTTTGGCTCTATAAAAACACAAGAATTTAGAGTGCATAGCTTATATATCATAAAAAGCATATCGATTCATAAAGAATTTTTTCTAATAATGATATTATTATAATGATATTACTATTTAATATTAAATCAATTTTATTATATAAGATTATATGACCCTTTTTAATAAATTATAAAGTATATATATGAAAACCTTGATGCTTATAGCCAGTAGTTGGGCCCCACAAAATAGGTTAATTTTTACATTGTAGTTTACTATTTATAGTACTGTTGGCAATGTCATTACCTTTCCTCTTTATCTTATTATTCACACTTTTCTGATGTAAGTTCTCTTTTGCTAATTATTCAATTGACTATATTTAATTTTTATAATATCAGATGTTAGAATATTCTCTTCTATATAAAAAGTGTTGATATGGTTTTCTTAAAAAATATATACACATAGTAACGATAGTATATACTTCAGTGCAACTCAAACATTAGCTTGAAATATATACTTCAGTGCAACTCAAACATTAGCTTGAAACCATTTAGAGAGGTCTTTTCTATGCTAGAATGGTGATATAGTGATTACATAATCTAGAAGTCAAAGAAGAAATGTCTACAAGGGAAAAATAATTTAATATGTCAAATTAAGAACTAATTTATAAAATATACATGGGCAGTGCAGATAGCTATAGAAAGTAAGGTATATATCTTCAAAGTTTCATAGTGAGTGACCAACTACAATCATCCTAATTTAAGCATAAATAATTATTATTTTAGTTACTAATTTGTAATGTGTAACTATAAAATAAATCTCTAGCAAAAAATAAGAATTGAGATTGTATTATGTTGTGGGTAAATAAATAAATGTTATTAAAGCTCCTTTTTATATTGAATTTAAAAATAATAATTTAAATTATTAAGCACCAAATATTAGTTCATGTGAGAAAGTAAAGTAATCTATGGTCTATATATGTATATAGTCAATCAATCAAACGTATTAAAATTATAATGACCACAGTCAAAATTATATTGTGGGTTCACATTAAATATAATTTGTAAACAATAGTACATTAAAGTCAAAAAAATTTAAATCACTACATAGATTGTCTGAAAATTTTTACATATATAAACTATACTGCCTATGAATAGTGATGTGCACACTTAACTATGGTCTAATAATCTTAAGAATGACTTATTCTTTAATATCATAATTAATTAATGTATATGTGCATTACATTGAAAACACAATGAAAAATTAGAAAACTACAAAATAAAAACCCTCAAAAGTTTTAAAAAGTGTGAAAAAACACCCTAAAATTTATAATTTATAAATACATAAAACTATTAAATATTACATTAAAATTAAGGAATTATAAAAAAAATCATTGAAAATTTTCAAATTTTGGAGGGGTAATTTGCAATGTATTAAACTTTAAGGGTATTTTTTATAAATTTCAAATTTAATAGATTTTTAATTAGTTATGTTCTTTTTAAAAAAGTTATGGGTAATATTTACCATGAAAAGTTTTCCTAAACCTATATTTTTAAAAGGTGTATGATATTTTTTTACAAAAAAAATAATATTCTAGGGGTTATTAGTAATTTTGCATAATCATTTTAGTGTCTATAGATTAGAAATTCTCATGGAGTTTTTTTTGTAAATTTTGAATTTTAAGAACTTTTTAAACTTATAGGCCTTTTTCTAAAGTTTGTAAATTATTTATAGACTATTAATACTTCCTATGCTTTCAATTTACTAATGAATTTAAAATTTTTACGGTATTTTTTGTAAATTTTGAATTTTAAATGATTGTTTGTAATCTTTAAAACTTTAACAGTGTTTTCTATAAATTATAAATTATGTAGGGGATATTTATAATTTTTATATTTGTAATATATTATTAGGTCAGAAATTATCAGGATTTTTATAAATTTTACAATTTTAAGGGTTTTATTTTGCAATTTGTAAAAAGTTCAGAGTGTATATTGCAAATTTTATAAATTTTGGGGGTTATTTGTGTTATTTGTAGGTTTTTAGTATGTTTATAAGTTTGACATTTTTAAGGTGTTTTTTATAAATTTAAAATTTTAGGAGTGTTTTTGTAATTTTTAAAACTTATAAGATATTTTCTCCAAAGTAAAAAAACTTTTAGTTTCTAGTTAGCATATGTTTTTCAGATTGCTCACTGAATTGAGATAAGTAAAATTTATAATGTTTAATATGCTTTAATAAAATTTTGAATTTGTAAAGGCGTTTTTGTAGAGGCGTATGTATTATTTATAGTTTCTAGCTAACATATATTTTTTAGATTTCTCTATGAACTAAAATAAGTAAATGATTTGAATTATATGAAACATATATATTTTATCCAATAACATGTTAAGTTCATTATGAATAGAATAAATCATTTGGTTACCAATTCAAAGAAAATAAGATAATTAGAATAGATTAGGATAACAATGTAATATTCAAAAAAATCTAATGGTAGTATTGGCTATAGAAAGATTTTTCTGAACTCGTACTTTTAAAGTGAGTATGATATGATATGATAGTTATAAATCACCAAAACACCTATCCAAATTCATTGCCTAATTTCGTTACTCCTGCTAAAAATTAGATCTAATTACTTAAATATCAAACATTTTCCCCAATATCAATCGATTTCAAAGAAATTTATCCCATAAAAAAAAAGAAATGCTTACTTTCTCAGGATAAGGCAATGATTCATCTGCATCAACTAAATCGCCCCTTCCATCAAACACCACATCCGCGCTCCCCGTGTACACCAACTTTTGAACCCCGCACTCCCTACAAACCCTAATAACATTCCTCGCTCCCTCGACCACCGCTTTGTGGTTCGTGTAGAAATCGGAGGTCGCCGGCGGCGGCGGAGCCCCGAGGGTGGGGTCCACGAGGAACACGGTGGAGGACCCCTCGATGGTGGTTCGGAGCTGATCGAGGTCGTCGAATCGGGTCTGGAAGTGGAAGATCCGATCCGACGGGACTTTGGCCTGGGGGAGAGGGTCGGCGATGCGGAGGTTGAGATCGCCGGCGGAGGCGGAGGCGGAGGCGGAGGAGGAGGAGTTGAGGAGGGCGGCGACGAGGGAGCGGCCGATGAAGGAGGAGAGGCCGAAGGCGACTGTGATGGTTTTAGGGTTTGGGGTCGGACATGGATTTGACTCCATTAGAGAGAGAGAGAGAGAGAGAGATGAGTTGGTCGGTGACACCTACGATGGTTTTTGGCGCTGAGAAAAACAAGGAAATAGGTGAGCAGTTACTGGGACCTCGAGAAACGTAGATGTGGAACAGAACTTTGGGCCCCACTTCTATAGGGTGGTTAGAGAGCTAGTATAGGAAGTGCAGATCACTCCATTTCTTCTATAGAGTGTTTGTTTGGTTTCCAAAAAGGGGTTGTTTGGTTGGTTTCCTAAAAACCAAGAATAGGAAATGGTAGCATGGAAATCTCTCATTTCCTATTTTCAATCATTTCCATCCCTAAAACTTACCCCAACATTCAATAAAATATTATTTTATCATCCAACTCATCTAATAACATATTATTTTATCATCCAACTCATCCAATAAAATATTACTTTTATCATCCAACATCTAATAAAATATTATTTTTATCATCACATCATCCAACTCATCTCATCTCATCCCATCTCATATTTAAAAATCAATCACATCATCCAATAATATTGTGACAACTCATCTCATCTTCTTAAACTTTCATCTCCACCCATTTCCTCCAAAAAAACAAGGAAATTGATTTCCTTAAGTGTGAGTCACTTTATCCAATAATATAATGACAACTCATCTCATCTCATCTATTTTCTTATTTTTAAGAATGAACCAAACACAAGAAAAGAACCTATTATAGGAAATAGGTTTCTTATAATACATTTCCCTATTTTTTTAGGGGCTGTTCGTTTCGCAAAAATTTTTGGGAAATCAAAGAATACGAAATTAAAGAATAGGATTTCTTAAATTATAGTTGTTTGGTTGGTTAAAAAAAGAAGGAAATCAAAGAATAGGAGATGAGATGAGATGAGTTGTCATCATATTATTGGATGATGTGAGTGATTTTTTAAGAAAACTTGTTTTGATGTTGTTTGGTTGGTTAAAAAAAATAAGAAAATGTATTATTAGAAACCTATTTCCTATAATAATTTTTTTCTTGTGTTTGGTTCATTCTTAAAAATAAGAAAATAGATGAGATGAGATGAGTTGTTTGTATATTATTGGATGATGTGACCCACACTTAAGGAAATCAATTTCTTTCTTTTTTTTGAGGAAATGGGTGGAAATGAAATGTTAATGAGATGAGATGAGTTGTCACCATATTATTGGATGATGTGAGTGATTTTTAAATATGAGATGAGATGAGTTGGATGATGTGACCCGTTTCTTGTGTTTGGTATATTTTTAAAAGTAAGAAAGGAGATAAGATGTGATGAGTTGGTGGATAAAAATAATATTTTATTGATAAAAGTGTATAGATTTCTTTTTCTTGGGTTGAGTTTTATGGAGAGAAATGGATAAAAATAATATTTTAATAAAAAAAGTACATGGATTTCCTTTTCTTGGTTTTTAGGAAATCTCCCAACGCCAAACAAACGGGCCCTTAGCCAACCAAACAACCTCAAAATAAGTTTTCTTAAAAAATCACTCACATCATCCAATAATATGACGACAACTCATCTCATCTCATCTCCTATTCTTTAATTTCATTCTTTTTTTTCCAACCAAACAACCTCAAAATAAAATTTCTAAGAAATAGGTTTCCTATTCTTTGATTTCCCTCTTTTTTTAACAAACAAACAGCCCCAAAAATAAAATACTCCTTCTAGTAGTTAAAAAAAGGGAAAAATGTGTCCAGACCCCAAAAACAGAAATTTTATGTAACAAGGCCCCTCATAATTTTTCTCATGTGGATCAGCCCTTTGAAGTGTGACACTTTGTACTGCAGCTCTTTTTTATCAATTATCACATGCCAGCTAAGCTAAAATTCCCAAACTATCTTTATTCTCTCTCCTCAATCTCTCTGACCCAGCACTCATATCATCTCTCTCTCTCATCTCCTCTCTCTCTCTCTCTCTCTCTCTCTCATCTCTCTAAAACTAAGAGCTTTCTCAAGCTCGTCGTCCTGGCCGAGACGCACAGAGCATTTATCTATTAGCTAGAAGAAGAAAAGAAAAAAAAGAAAAAAAGAAAGGTAAGGAGAAGTAGAGTAGAAGGGGAATAAAGAGAAATGTCGTAGTTAAGAAAGAATGAAAATGTGTATTAATGTATCTCTATGAATGAAATTGTCACGGTGCCGCCGAGCGATATTCAAAGCAATATAACGAGAGGTAGAAAATGAGCCCAAATGAAAGGAAGATACCGTGTGATAGACAATATAAATTGCTACACACCGGCATAGACGGTAGTGAAAATGGAGACCGGAGGTGGCCGTAAAACACGCGCGAAGTCGGCACGGCGCTGCTGTTTTCTGCTCGCTGCTGCCGTTGAGCGATGTTTCGGATGTTACCGAGAGAGATAAAGAATGAGTTAGAGCGTGATACAAATTGGAGGTGATAGGCAACATGTAGGGCTACTCACCAAAAGAATAAATCGGCGGAAATGGAGATTGGAGGCGATCAGAAAGTGCGTGCGAAGTCGGCACAAAACTATAATTTTCTGCAATGCAATTTCTCGCCGTTCAGGTTTGTTCTTCGCTGTTCGAAGATTTTTACCGCTGTCCGGGCTTACCGGAGGTGGGAGGAGGTTGCCGGGGTCATCGGGGTGTCTTGGTAAGCTCCGTTGGAGGTAGGAGGAGCTTTTCTCCGTTCCCAAGAGCCTAGAACTAAGATGAATTAGAGCTAGAACTAGCAAGATAGAAGCTAGAACTGACTGTATACAAGCTAGAACTAGGGGAATAGAAGCTAGAACTAACGTAAAATAAAGAACTAGCAAGTGTGCATGTAAAAAACCATTGTTGGGTTTAGAACTAGCAAGATAGAAGCTAGAACTCGGGGTATACAAGCTAGAACTAGGGGGATAAAAGCTAGAACTAACGTAGAAGAAAGAACTAGCAAGTGTGCATGTAAAAAAACCCTTGTTGGGTTTAGAACTAGCAAGATAGTAACTAGAACTGGGGGTATACAAGCTAGAACTAGGGGAATAGAAGTTAGAACTAACGTAGAAGAAAGAACTAACAAGTGTGCATGTGAAAAACCCTTGTTGGGTTTAGAAATAGCAAGATAGAAACTAGAACTGGGGGTATACAAGCTAGAACTAGGGGAATAGAAGTTAGAACTAACGTAGAAGAAAGAACTAGCAAGTGTGTATGTAAAAAACCCTTATTGGGTTTGGAACTAGCAAGATAGAAGCTAGAACTGGGGGTATACAAGCTAGAACTAGGGGAATAGAAGCTAGAACTAACGTAGAAGAAAGAACTAGCAAGTGTGCATGTAAAAAATCCTTGTTGGGTTTAGAACTAGCAAGATAGAAGCTAAAACTGGGGGTATACAAGCTAGAACCAGGGGAATAGAAGCTAGAACTAACGTAGAAGAAAGAATTAACAAGTGTGCATGTAAAAAACCCTTGTTGGGTTTAGAACTAGCAAGATAGTAGCTAGAACTGTGGGTATACAAGTTAGAACTAGGGGAATAGAAGCTAGAATTAACGTAGAAGAAAGAACTAACAAGTGTGCATGTAAAAAAACCCTTGATGGGTTTAGAACTAGCAAGATAGAAGCTAGAACTCAGGGTATACAAGCTAAAACTAGGGGAATAGAAGCTAGAACTAACGTAGAAGAAAGAACTAACAAGTATGCATGTAAAAAACCCTTGATGGGTTTAGAACTAGCAAGATAGAAGCTAGAACTGGGGGTATACAAGATAGAACTAGGGGAATAGAAGCTAGAACTAACGTAGAAGAAAGAACTAGCAAGTGTGCATGTAAAAAACCCTTGTTGGGTTTAGGACTAGCAAGATAGAAGCTAGAACTGGGGGTATACAAGCTAGAACTAGGGGAATAGAAGTTAGAACTAACGTAGAATAAAGAACTAACAAGTGTGCATGTAAAACCCTTGTTGGGTTTAGAAATAGCAAGATAGTAGCTAGAACTGGGGGTATACAAGCTAGAACTATGGGAATAGAAGCTAGAACTAACGTAGAAGAAAGAACTAACAAGTGTGCATGTAAAAAACCGTTGTT
>BQKN01000486.1:92919-167852 GCA_022839385.1 Asparagus kiusianus | reverse complement strand
AGAACTAGGGGAATATAAGCTAGAACTAACATAGAAGAAAAAACTAACAAGTGTGCATGTAAAAAACCCTTGATGGGTTTAGAACTAGCAAGATAGAAGCTAGAACTCGGGGTATACAAGCTTGAACTAGGGGAATAGAAGCTAGAACTAACGTAGAAGAAAGAACTAACAAGTATGCATGTAAAAAACCCTTGATGGGTTTAGAACTAGCAAGATAGAAGCTAGAACTGTGGGTATACAAGCTAGAACTAGATGAATAGAAGCTAGAACTAACGTAGAAGAAAGAACTAGCAAGTGTGCATGTAAAAAACCCTTATTGGGTTTAGAACTAGCAAGATAGAAGCTAAAACTGGGGGTATACAAGCTAGAACTAGGAGAATAGAAGCTAGAACTAACGTAGAAGAAAGAACTAACAAGTGTGCATGTAAAAAACCCTTGTTAGGTTTAGAACTAGCAAGATAGAAGCTAGAACTGGCTGTATACAAGCTAGAACTAAGGGAATAGAAGCTAGAACTAACGTAGAAGAAAGAACTAACAAGTGTGCATGTAAAAAACCCTTATTGGGTTTAGAACTAGCAAAATAGAACTTGTTAGACATGCACACTTGCTAGTTCTTTCTTCCACGTTAGCTCTAGCTTCTATTCCCCTAGTTCTAGCTTGTATACCCCCAGTTCTAGCTACTATCTTGCTAGTTCTAAACCTAACAAGTGTTTTTTTACATGCACACTTGCTAGTTCTTTCTTCTACGTTAGTTCTAGCTTCTATTCTCCTAGTTCTAGCTTGTATACCCCCAGTTCTAGCTTCTATCTTGCTAGTTTTAAACCCAACAATGGTTTTTTACATGCACACTTGCTAGTTCTTTATTTTACGTTAGTTCTAGCTTCTATTCCCCTAGTTCTAGCTTGTATACAGTCAGTTCTAGCTTCTATCTTGCTAGTTCTAGCTAGTTCTAGCTCTAATTCATCTTAGTTTTAGGCTCTTGGGAACGGAGAAAAGCTCCTCCTACCTCCGACGGAGCCCACCGAGACACCCCGACGACCCCGGCAACCTCCTCCCACCTCCGGTAAGCCCGGATAGTGGTAAAAATCTCCGAACAACGAAGAACAAACCCGAACGGTGAGAAATTGCACTGCGGAAAATTATAGTTTTGTGCCGACTTCGCACGCAATTTCTGATCACCTCCAATCTCCGTTTCCGCCGATTTCTTCTTTGGTGAGTAGCCCTACATGTTGCCTATCACCTCCAATTTGTATCACGTTCTAGCTCATTCTTTATCTCTCTCGGAAACATCCGAAACATCGCTCGACGGCAACAGCGAGCAGAAAACAGCAGCGCCGTGCCGACTTCGCGCGTGTTTTACGGCCACCTCCGGTCTCCATTTTTACTACCGTCTGTGCCGGTGTGTAGCCCTTTATATTTTCTATCACACGGTATCTTCCTTTCATTTGGGCTTATTTTCTACCTCTCGTTATATTTCTTCGAATATCGCTCGGCGGCACCGTGGTAATTTCATTCATAGAGATACATTAATACACATTTTCATTCTTTCTTAACTACGGCATTTCTCTTCATTCCCCTTCTACTCTACTTCTCCTTATCTTTCTTTTTTCTTTTTTCTTTTTTCCTTTTTTTCTTTTCTTCTTCTAGCTAATAGCTTAATGCTCTGTGCGTCTCGGCCAGGACGACGAGCTTGAGAAAGCTCTTAGTTTTAGAGAGAGGTGAGAGAGAGAGAGAGAGAGGAGATGAGAGAGAGAGAGAGAGAGAGAGAGAGAGAGAGAGAGAGAGAGAGGAGATGAGTGAGAGAGATGATATGAGTGGTGGGTCAGAGAGATTGAGGAGAGATGATAATGATAGTTTGGGAATTTTAGCTTAGCTGGCATGTGATAATTGATAAAAAGGGGCTGCAGTACAAAGTATCACACTTCAAGGGGCTGATTCACATGGGAAAAACTATGAGGGGCCTTGTCACATGAAGTTTCTACTTTTGGGGCCTGGACACATTTTCCCCTTAAAAAAAGCCTATTTCCACTCTTTCTATGTGTTTCTAAGAAGCAATTTTTTTTCTCTCTCTTTGTTTTAGTATGGAAAGGAGGAAAACGGTTTCTATCTCATGCTTCTCTTTTGTTCAAAAGCCAAAAATAGGAAACCAATTGAGGTGAGAAACATCTATCTTATTATTTAATTAATTATATTTTACCAACTCCTCATATCATCCATGATCCATTGTTTAAATATCAAAAACTCACCATTTCAATCTTTTCCTCCATATTTCGTCCCTTTTGGAGAGGAATTGCTTTACTTGCAAAAAGCGTGGTTTCCTCACTTTAAAGAAAATATTTCTTAAAAATTTTGGTGAAACAACCCTGGAAAATTATTTGTACTTTCTGATCATGTCAGAGACTTTCCACCTCTTTCAAATGGTTCCCACCCGAAACAAACACCCGCTATAGGAAGAGTTCTAACAGGATCCCCACTTCTATAGAGATGTTTAGTTTAGCTACTTGTTTAATTTTTGGCTACATATTTTGCTTTTGAATAAGATTTGAATATGTTGCTAAAATAGTTAGCAATGATACATGTGAGGGAGAACTTTAAAAAAAAAACTTTTTTAACAATAATTAGCAAAATCATCCCTTTTGCTAAATATTTAGTAAAATCAACTTCTTTTTGGCAATGTCATCAAGGCTGGTAAAAAATAGATCGATTTTGTAAAATATTCACTTTAAAATACATAGGACTAGTAGTTCCATGTAATTAGAGACGTTGATTACAGTTTAATCAGATTCTTTCAATATGAACGAGAGTAGTAGTCCTGTGAGAATCACAAAGAGTTCAACATCAATTAACAAAATACATGGGACTGTCAGTTCTGTGTGTAAAATAGATAGAAGTTGAATTTACCACTGAAATACACAGGACTAGTGGTCTCACGATTCGTTGGATATAGGCACTTTGTTTATGCCCTAATTTCACCGCGGCCCCAAACACTTCGCATTCAACTCAAACTCTCAACACTTCCTTTGTTTGAGCTTGCCTCCTCTAGTTTGTATGTGATCGATTTATGGATTTTCGGTATTGACTCTATTTAATTTATCAATATAGGTTATTTGTAAACCAATACACTTGATGCGATGTTTTGGTGTATGGAGACAATATGTGTAGTCACGATGTGTTTATCAATTGCATTTGGCTACTATGTTTTAGTTTTGGCCAGGGGGGAATATGTATTTATATGTTTATCTATGTATGAAGTTATGTATAGGAATTTATATGTTTGGATGTATGCATGAGATGAATTGGAAATTTTATAAGCACATGAGATATTTTTATAAGGTAATTTGAAAGACAAGCGTGCATGTTTGTACATGTCCAAAATGTACACATGATTACTAGTCTGTTTTACAAAATACACGGGACTGGTAATCCTGTGTATTTACTGACTTTAATTACTTTGTAGCTAAATATCCGCTAATTATAGTTCTATATATTTTAAAAAAGTCATTTTGCAAAATCAACCTCTTTTGGCCACCTTTGATGATGTGGTCATAACGAGATTGATTTCGCTGATTATTTAGTAAAAAATTAATTTTGCTAATTAGTTTTAAGAAAGGGTCTCTTTTGCAAGATTCTCCTACATGTGAGCGTGTTACTGAAATATTTATTATAAGACTTAAATATGGTAATTAAATCTCGAATCCAAGAATCAACATCTAAATAAAAATGATAATTATATGACAAATTCTATACTACTTCTGTACTCCTACTGACAAATGTGTAGGGTCCTTTTTTTGAAAACTATCAACAAAAGATATAAGTCGCTAAGGAGCCCACAATTTTATTTGTGTACAACTATCATTGCTCACATGTAAATCATATAAATATATGATACCTAAGCATGAGATCACATTAAGGGGGTGTTTGTTTTAAAAAAATTTGGGATATAGTGTGGATTACAAATTTTAGGATGAAAAAGTAGGTTTTTAGAGTTTTAGGATTCCATAAACTTTGTTTGTTTCAAAATAAATTATAGGATATTGAATCCCCAAATTATAAAAAATTATTATTTTTTAGAATTTGTGAAATCTTCTCATTAAGAGAGGATTTGGACTGGATCTCTGACAAAGCAAGTCCAGCTCATCAAAACTCTAAAAGAGATTCCAAAATCTCAAAGGCGCTTCCAACCCTATAGTCACCGCTTCATTTTCGTCTCCCTCATCTTTTACTCGTCGTCTCCATTTTCTGCTCTAAAACTCTAGATCTCTTCTTCTCAAATCCACGAATATTAGGTTATATCTCAGTCCTAAGATGGGGAACAACTAGGGTTTTTCTAAAAGTTCAGTTTGGAAGATGATTTGAAGGTGGAAGATTTCGTTTTGAGTGAAATTGGTTTGGGGGTTTCGGTTGTTTTGATCATCTTGCTGATTTAGGGTTTCAACCAAACTTCTCTTAGACCCCACAGATAAATCTTATTTCCTTTCTTTCTAAATTAGGGTTTTGAAGGATTCGATTTGGGTTTGGTGAAATTGATTTGGGGTTTCTGTGAAATTGATTTGGGTGAAATATGGGGACGAAGTTGTTCAGTGTATACCTAAATTGCAATTGTTATTCTACGCCAACAAATTGGTTTTGCACTATTTTGCTTGAGTAGATAGGATAAATTAATAGAATGATTTCGTAAAATAGGGTTTCGTTGATGTTTTCCAATTATTCCTACACGCCATTACTTGAAAATAATTGGGATATTCTTGATTGGGTTTCATTGGTAAATTTGAATGTTTGAAGTCTTTTGAGTTCATGTTCATTATCTGCGCATTTGTAAGATTGGGTTGAATTTCCTACACTATTTTAGGACTTTAATTTGCTTTTAGTTTCTTGAAATTTGTAAGATTGGGTTCATTTATTTTATGTGTTTATTAAGGTTAATTTCACTTAACTCATTGAACATTGTTGCTTACTGTTTACTATCTGAGCACTTGTTTAAGATTGATGCTCAGTACATTGACTCAATATGACTGTGACCTAAAATCTTTAGCTCATCCTTTCAGCTCTATAAAAATCTCTAGCTACATATGAGCACTTGAATATTGTTGATTACTTAACTCCTTGATTGTTTGTTTCCAGTACTTAGTTGATCTGTGTGGACCAAATTTAGTTCTGTAAAAATATTCATTAAGTAACAATCAGATTCTTATCTTTGTGTTATCATTCTAATATTTGTCTTAGTGAATACAAGACAATGGTCCAAAGACTAAGATTATCACTATGGATCCAGATTGTTTTGATAGGTGTACACTGGTCAATTTTTTGTTAAATAAGCAAACTTTGAATATTTAGTTATGAGTATAATGATTTTGCACTATTTCATTATACATGACAAAAAATGCAATAGCTCTAGGTTGAAGGAATATTTGAACACTCCTCTCACACACTATGATAACTTGTGTTATATCGTAGGAGATGACCAAGCAAATGGTGATCTCCCTAAAGATAATATGGCTATAGGCAACATGTCATAGTTGATGAGGATCATATTGATCTTAGTGAAAATGATGTTGACTTGTCCTCTAGCTCACATCTTGAGCCCGAAAATTCAATTGGGCAAACAACAACACTCAAGCTCAAAAATTGAAGACTTCTAGTGGGGTAGCTTCTACGTCAATTGATACATCAAATCCTATGAAGAAGAGTAGCAAGGCTAAAGAGGGTGATTCTCTCATGTGCGATTCATTGAGTCAATGTCCTACTCAATTTAACATCAACGCATTTTACATTAGAGTGAGACCATGGCGAAGGCTCTAATGGTGCATGAGACTGAGTTTCTTAAGGACACATTGGATAAAGTTCTTGATTACTTGTATGAACATGAATCAAATTCTAGGAGGTTGATCATCAAAACAAAAAATGCTCAAAAGATGTTTATAGAGAAGATTATCAAGGAGCAAGGATTCTAGGAGGTCATATTTTGGGTTTGACTTTTAAAAACTTGATATTTCACTACTTTTAAAAACTTGGTATATCTATTACTTTTGTAAACTCATTGCATATTTCACTACTTGGTGATGTAATTTGAGCAGTTATAGATATGTTGCTAATTATGTAAGTTGAACACTTAGTAATGTAACTTAATGCATATTTCACTACTTTTACCGACATGATGCATATTTCACTGCTCCAATTGTAATTTGATTTCTTAGTATAGTATCTCCTTATAATTTGGGTTCTTTTGTAGGTTTATATATCTATATATTATGGTACATGATGCAAATATGGATAGATATGGTACTTGATAGCAACCTACATTGCATGCTATGTATTGGTATGGCTATTTTGTATTTTTTAATTTGGGCAATGATGATGGTCCTATTATAAGAATGCAATCTACAATGTCCTTATGATATTTAGGTACTGTAATCCTAGATAAGAATACAACCTACATTGTATTTACAATGTTTGGTGAGGCAATCCATCCATGTGATTGAAATCTACATTACAATTTCATTGTTAGATGAGGAAATCCATTGTAATACCCCAACCCTTGAGAGGGTGATGTGATTAGTATTGATAGATTTGATTGGAATACTCATACCACCAAGATGCATCTTCTTTTCGGAAACCCAACTCTTAGAAACTCCAAAGTTAAGCGTGCTTTGCCTGGAGAAATTCTAGGATGGGTGACCCCCTGGGAAGTTTTTCAGGGAGCACGTGAGTGAGGACAAAACGTGCTGAAAAGACATGTGGTGGTTTGTGAGGCCAGTCCATCATATCTAATAGCGTACCGACTCTGGGATTCCGGGGCGGGGCGTTACATCCATGTTTTTAATTTTTGTACCTGTATCTAAGGCCCTACAATAGCTATATATAATTAAAACGATTGAATTTGGATCATGCTTGGTTGCTTGTTTTTGATGGCTTGTGGGTTTGTTACTAGCTTTCCCCCTATTATTTTGCTTGGGTTATGCTTGGTTGCTTGTTTTTGATGGCTTGGGTCATGCTTTAGTTGTTTCAGTGACTGATTTTTTCTTGCTATAATTGATATAAGCTTGGTGGCAGCTTGTGGGTTACTGATGCATGGCAGGTTTGAGCATGTATTAGTTTGGCAGGTCTGAGCTTGTGGGTTACCAGATGCTTTCTCCTATTATTTTGCTTGTTGTATTTAGGTTCTAGGTTAGAGCTGGTTGCTTGTAGATCAAGTTATGTTCCTCTGTTTCTTTCTTATCGGTTGCTTAGTTACTACCTGATGCTTTTCCCCTACTTTTAGTTATTATCTGATGATTTTATGAGAACGCTCTTCTTGTTTTCAGTTACTACCTGATGCTTTTCCTCTATTTTTAATTGTTTTCGATGGCTGATTTTTTCATGCTATAAATGATACAAGCTTGGTGATAGCTTATTATTGTGCTGTTTATATTCATTCAGCGTGTGGGTTACTTGGTTAGAGGATAACACTTGGTTGTTTTCAGTGATTGGTTGTATTCAGTTTGCCTAAACTTTGAGCTAATTTTGGGGTTTGAGCTGCTTGCTTGCAGCCTTGGTTATTTTGTTGCTTGTTGTAATCACCTTGCTACATTTTGCAGCCTATCCTATTTTGTTGCTTGTTTTTGATGGCTTGCGGGTTTGTTATAATCAGTTGGTTGCTTGTTTCTGATGGCTTGCGGGTTTGTTGGGTTTTTTGATGTCTTGTTTTTGACACGTTGTTGATGGTTGTTGGGTTTGTTGTAATCAACTTGTTCATCAAGTTTTTTTTGGATATAGGTCGGATTTGAAATTCTAGGATGAAAAAGTGGGTTTTTTGAGTTTTTCGGATTTAGCTATGATGATCGGTCGCATTTTGATAATGCCACCTACAATAGGATTTTATTATTTATAGGAGACATTCAATAATGAAAATACAGTCTAGATTGTATTTGTAATTTTTTAGATGAGACAGCCCATCATTTGAATGCAATCTACAATGCAATTTTATTATATAGGTGTTGTAAAAAGGACCATTTTCTGAGCCTCTATACTATCATTTAATTTTATATTTTTTTATTTACATTGTCTAGAGTTAGTTTTGGAGATTTGAATTTGCGAGAATAAAATTTTCATTTCAGCTTCAATACATTTTGCAAGAACAAGGCATAAACTATTAAAATACTGAAAAAATTGAAAAGAGTACACACGTTTTCTAAATTAGAATTTGATGTTCTATAACTTTCAATTATGACTTTAATTTCCTGATTTTGAGCTTTTTCCTATCTTCAACCAATACTTATATGCTGTCTTTTTGATACTCTTCATGTAATTACCACCATCATCGGCCCATTGAAAGGAATTATATTCTTTCTTTAGATACTTAGCGCAACCCCAATAGTAACGGCCAATATTTTTGTTATTTGTGTATTGCTTCAAGGGTGTTGAGATTTTACAGTTGCACCTTCTTTGTATCTCCATCCTAATTGCTGAAAATGATGTGTAGAGGCTTCTTGCTTGCTTAAAAAAACTACTCATGAAGTTAGTGAATTGAACTATCTTTATAGTCATTGGTAAAATATAATCGTTTGTTTATAGCCATTGGAGTTTAAATTTGAATGGGTATGGTTACCCCAATTGAATACAGTTGTGTTTGTTCTTTTGTGGGAGGTAAGCTTACCAAAGATATCAAGGAATTGCAATTGACCAGACGAGACGACACCCTATGTGTTGACTCAAAAGGCGGAGCTAGTCTACTCGAAGCTAGTCGACATGAAGCCGGACCAGACGAGACGACACCCCCTATGTCAACTCGAAATACGGTCTTAGTCGACATGCTTTGCGGTGTCAGTCGACATGAAGCTGGACCAAACGAGACGACACCCTTGTGTCGACGCGAAAGGCGATGTCAATCGACACACCCTGCGGTGTCAGTCGACACGCCCTGCCGTGTCAGTAAGGGTGTGCAACGGTCGGTTCGGTTTGGTTTTTACCAAAATTTGAACAACCGAACCGAACCGTCTATAATTCAAAATCGAACCAAACTGTTACAAGTCGGTTCGGTGCGGTTTGGTTTGTTCGGTTCTAACTTCATCAAACTACTTATCAAACAACAAACTGTGCTAAGAAAAAAGATATTAACAAAGTAGGAGATTATGAAACATTAAACACTGATATAATGATATTGTTTTCAACCCATAATGATTCAGAAAATGCATTTAGGGTTTGAGTCTTTGACTCTTTTGGGATGGGTCGGGTAGGGTTTGAGATCAGAATGGGTAGTATTGCACTATATTCGGTCGGTTCGGGTCGGTTCGGGTTAAAAAGTTTTCAAACCAACCCGAACCGTCCTACTCATAAAACCGATTTTTTCGGGTCGGTTCGGGTCGGTTCGGTCGGTTTTTTAGGTTTGGACCGAACCATGCTCAGCCCTACGTGTCAGTCGACACGTCCTGTGATTCTTTCCTATTGTATGATATTCTGTTAATATCTTGACAGATCACTTACCGCTTTTAGTTCCAACAATTATGTAACTAATTAGATAGTTTCAGATGTTATATAACTAATTGATTCTCATGTAATCCTATAAATATCTCCTAACATCAATAAAAAAGGCTATGCCATTATTCAGCAATTACAATTCTTTACATAGTATCAGAGCAGTTCTAGACCTCCCGCTCTAGACCTCCTCCCACCACTCCTTTGCAAACCCTAACCACAGTCTTCACCATGTCGACTGATTCTCAGATCATTGTCATCCCCAACCCAGAAAATCCAACCCAAAACCTGAACTCATCAACACTTCCTATCAATCCATCCATAAATTGACCTCCACAAATTATATTGCTTGGAAACTTCAGATTGAGGCCATTCTCATCGTCTACGACCTCTACAAATACATAGATAGATCTCATCCATGTCCTCCTCGCACCATCACCACCAACAATGTTGAAGCTTCCAACCCAGATTTTCTACATTGGATTCGATAAGACAAACTGCTGTTTGGCACCCTTGTCGGTTCCATCTCCCCCTCTCTCATCCCTCTCATCCAACAGGTGACCACCTCGCCCGAAGCATGACAGACTCTCGTCAACACCTATGCTCGTCCGACACGTGGTTACATCAAGCAAATCAAGGACCATATCAAGCGAGCCATGAAGGGCTCATAATCCGTTTCAGATTACATGTAATATGTCAAGTGCCGAACCGATCGTCTTGCTTCACTAAGCAAACCAATGGACCATGAGCACATCATTGAGAAAATCTTAGAAGGCCTCGATAATGACTATCACCAAATCGCTGATGTAGTGGAAGGTAGGGACAATCTCATTTCGTTTGAAGAGCTTCATGAGAAACTCATAAACAGGGAACTCGCGCTTCAGCAGTCGCAATCCGTATCAATCCCGCACCCCGCTATGACTAACGTTGCGTCGCCTAGGTATAATGGTTCATATCGCTCCTCATCCAACAAGGCGCAATCTTCACACTCCGCTCCAAGACAATAGTCGTCTCAGTTTTCGCAAGCCGTGTCTTGCCAGCAGAGGCCGTATCTCGACAAGTGTCAAGGATGCTGACAACAAGGCCACATCGTTGCTTAATGTCCTCTCTTTTAGCTGGTAACCGCCTCCTCGCAAGGCGTCACTCGTACCTTGCACACTGGATCTTAGTGGCAACCAAAGGCACATGTTGCCACAGCATCAGATGCTGAAACTCCAACATGGCTTCTCGACAGTGGGGCATCTCACCATGTCACAACCGATCTCGGCAACCTCTCTCTTCATGCTCCATACGATGGGTCTGACGACATTATTATCGGTGATGGTACTGGGTTACACATTTCCAAAATTGGCTCCCCTTCTCTTAAAACATCCTCCCACACATTTAAATTACATGATGTTTTATTTGTTCCTAACATGAAAAGAAATATCAATTCCGCGTCTCAATTTTGCAAATCAAATAATACATCCATTGAGTTCTTACCATCTTCCTTTCGTGTGAAGGATCTACTGTCAGGGGCAACACTGCTAGAAGGACAACCAAAAGATGGTGTGTATGAATGGTCGACCTCGCAACTCGCACCTCGTCCTTCGGCTCACTCCAGTGTTGAAGTATCTTCTAGTGACTAGCATCACCGTCTTGGTCACTCATCCAAGTCAATCCAACATCATATCATCTCTAAATTTGGTCTAGCCTTAAATTCCTCTAATTCAAAGCAATCCCATTGTAATGACTGTCTTTACAATAAAAGTCATAAATTACCTTTCTCTCAATCATCAATTGTGTCTACTTCTCCTCTGCAAACTATTTATTCTTATGTGTGGACTTCGCCTATTTATTCTGTTGATGGTTACAAATATTACGTCATTTTTGTAGATCACTTCACCTACTACATATGGCTTTACCCTCTCAAACGTAAATCTGATGTCGACATAGGCGTCTAAAAATGCCTATAGTTATCCGCACGTAACTCGAGACGACTAGAATACGATGAACGTCACCATCCGAGTCAAGAAGGATTATCCAGTTGGTTGCTGCGAACGTCAGTCAGCACACGCACGTTGGTCAACTCAAAGTGACCGAACGCGCACGTCAGTCAGCCCGTGCGTGACAGTCAGCTCCAAGCGCCTGCCGCCCTTGTCAGTCAGCTCCAAGTACCATAAAGAAGCTAAACGAGCGTATGAAGCAAGTTAACGAAACGTATAAGTCAATAGGACGACCAAATACGCAAAACGGCAGAAAATACAAGTCCTAGAAAATCGAAAAAAGCACCAAAGAGTTCAGCAAAGATCCGACGCAAAACAGAGACTAATAAATAGGATCTGTGTGTAGTTTGACAAGAGTTATAATTTTTATTTTCATTGTGTAAGGAGATCTTATAAAAAGATCGACTTTTCTCTTTATTTGAGTTTATTGTAACGACTGAAGTTGTAATAGATTCGATGCAATGAAAACATCAACTTTTGATCCAAACAGATACTATTTTTCCTTGTTTCAAAGCCCTTGTTGAAAATTACTTCAAAAAGAAAATAGTAACATTCTACTCAGATAATGGGGGGGATTACATGGGTATCGCCAAATCCACTGGACTGATGACATATTTATCCATAAATGGCATCTCACATCTCACCTCGTCACCTCACACTCCAGAACATAATGGTTTTTTGGAACGTAGACACCGTCATATTGTTGAAACAGGTCTTTCCCTTCTCTTTGAAGCCGTCTTACCACTCTCCTTTTGTTCATATGCCTTCTCCACTGCAGCCTACCTCATAAATCATCTCCCTACACCCACTCTTCATATGATATCTCTCTTTCATAAACTCTTTAAGTTGTCACCGAACTACTCCAAACTTTGAGCTTTTGGCTGCCTATGTTATCCTTGGCTTCGTCCATACTCACCTCACAAACTTGCCAACCGCTCCACGCCTTATGTCTTCCTTGGCTACTCCCTTACATAGAGTGCTTATATATGTCTTGATCCACAAACTCAAAAGACTTTCATCTCACATCATGTTCGATTTGTTGAGTCTGACTTTTCCACGTCTAAATTCAATCCGCATCTCGCTCGCCCCGATGAGTCGACATACGACACCTGGCTCTCACATCGTGTCATTCTCCTGGCTTCATACACATCATCCGAAGCTTGTTCCAGAGACTCCTTGCCTGTCGACTCCAACACACAAACGGATATGGTAGAACACCAAACCTTACCTCTCGCCCTCCCTCTCCCTCTTCTCGACCCACCTCACACTTACCCCCACAAACACCTTGCCTCCACAACTACCCGCCCTAATACCTGAACCAACACCTAACAACTTGCCAGCTATTCCCCTGGCCTTACCCCCACATGTCCAAGTCTCAGAAAACCCATTACCACCACCTTCGACCCGCATCTCACCTATCATTAACCGTTCCCAAAACAACATTCACAAACATATCCACAAACTTAGCCTCTATGCTCAACTCGCTATAGATATTGAACCCACATGTGTAACTCAGGCTATCAAACATCGCAGATGGCGACAGGCGATGTCTGAGGAGTTTAATGCCCTGGTTCATAATGGCACTTGAAAATTGGTACCTCCTAATGGTGTGCAAAATATTATGGGGTGCAAATGAATTTTTAGACTTAAGCGCTTACCTGATGGCTCTATAGACATGTACAAAGCTCGCTTAGTGGAAAAGGGGTTTCACCAAAGACCAGGAGTGGACTACCATGAGACGTTTAGTCTAGTTGTAAAGCCGATCACAGTTCGTCTCGTCCTCTCGCTTGCCATCAGTCGAGGTTGGGATCTTCGTCAACTCAATGTCAACAATGCCTTTCTACAAGGCACCATCACTGAAGATGTCTTCATCGCTCAACCTCAAGGTTTTGTTGATGTCGACAACCCACAGCACGTCTTCAGATTACGGAAGGCGATCTACGGTCTCAAACAAGCTCCTCGAGCATGGTACAATGATCTTCGACAATTCCTTCTTGCATCTCACTTCTCGAACTCAATTGCCAACACCTCCTTGTTCACTCTCAATGACAATGGCATAACTATCATGTTACTTGTCTACATTGACAACATCATCATCACAGGCAATAATGCAGCATCAGTTCAGGATTTCATCTCGGTTCTCGCACGTCCCTTCTCACTCAAAGACCTCAGACCACTTGAATATTCCCTTGGAGCTGAAGTTGTTTCTCGCCCTCAAGGTCTTCTCCTCTCACAGCGAAGATACATTGTTGACTTGTTAGCTCGAACAAAGATGACCGATGCTCGCATTGTCGCAACTCCACTTGCCACCTCGTCCGTCTTTACACTTCAGTCAGGTAGAACCCTTACCGACCCAACCGAGTTCCGAGCTATAGTTGGGAGTCTTCAGTATCTCTCCCTCACTCGTCCAGACATTGCTTATGTAGTTAACAAACTTTCACAATACATGCATCGTCCGACTACAAACCATTGGAACGCCACCAAATGACTTCTCAGATATCTATGTGGCATCATTGATTACGGCATCATGTTACATCGTCAATCACCTCTCGCTCTCCATGCCTACTCAGATGCCGATTGGGCAGGTAACAAAGACGACTTCATATCCACCAGTGCCTACATTGTATATCTTGGTCGAAACCCGATATCTTGGAGTTCGAAGAAACAATGAACAATGGCTCACTCCTCGACTGAAGCCGAGTACCAGTCGGTCGCTTCGACGGCTGCCAAGTTGAGATGGATCACATCTCTTCTGGGCAAACTTGGTTCACATCATCACAACAACCGATAATCTACTGTGATAATGTGGGCATAACAAATCTCTGCTCCAATTCGGTCTTCCATTCTAGAATGAAACATGTGGCTCTCGACTTTCACTTCATTTGAGAACAAGTTCAAGAAGGCATCTTAAGAGTCACTCATGTCTCTTCCACGGACCAACTAGCTGATGCACTCACCAAACCACTACCCTGCACGCGTTTTCATAACTTACTGATTAAGATTGGTCTCTCCTCAAGGAGCTCCAACTTGCGGGGGCATATCAAGGAATTGCAACCGACCAGACGAGACGACACCTTCTGTGTCGACTCGAAAGGTGGAGCTAGTCGACTTGAAGCCATTCGATATGAAGCCGGACCAGACGAGACAACACCCCCTGTGTTGACTAGAAGGAATTGCAACCAACCAGACGAGACGATACCCTCTGTGTCGACTCGAAAGGCGGAGCTCGTCGACTCGAAGCCAGTCGACATGAAGCCGGACCAGATGAGACGACACCCCCTGTTGTCGACTCGAAAGACGGCCTTAGTCGACATGCTTTGCGGTGTCAGTCGACACGAAGCTGGACCAAACGAGACGACACCCTTGTGTCGACGTGAAAGACAGTGTCAGTCGACACGCCCTGTGATTCTTTCCTATTGTATGATATTCTGTTAATATCTTGATAGATCACTTACCCCTTTTAGCTCCAACAATTATGTAACTAATTAGGTAGTTTCAGATTTTATGTAACTAATTGATTCTCTTGTAATCCTATAAATATCTCCTAACATCAATAAAAATGGTTACGCCATTATTCAACAATTACAATTCTCTACAAAAGATTCTTATATTCACCTATCATTTTTTTGGTAATTCTAAACTTTGTTTGCTACAACTATAGATTTCAAATTCTAAAACTTATAATGCTACAATTTGAATTTGAACCGAACAAAATATTACAAATTATATTATTTGTTATCCTACATTATTGATGAACCAAACAACATTTTAACAATCTCAACCCATGTTAAAAAACCCATGGATTTCAAATCCCATATTAAAACCCAAATCATAAAATTTCAGGATTTGAAACAAACACCCAGTAAGTGAACTTCCAGGAACTGTTCGTTGGTGAGGTAGTGGAGTCTAATTGAAGGCAAGTTGCTTGATGAACCTTATGAATGCATTTTGTTTGGTGACATGCTGTCATGTCCTACGACAACTCAATCCATTTGCCACCCGAAAGCAGCTGGGATGAGACCGCACCAATGTTTCTTTCTCCTCAACTACGATTTCTATAATCATTACATAGCAATTCTTTCTATCTTTCTGCAGTAGTGCAGATGGCTTCACATAAACGCATCATGAATCCCACATTAACACCAACTTCTGTAATATTACCACTGGTTGCTCTTGCAAATTCTTCAGAATCCATGATTTAATAACATCCAACTTTCCGCAAACTCTGTGACCATTGTTTCTCCTTCGAAGATAAATATGCATCATAGAGTACAAGAACCAATGAGTACAGCAGTACGACCAAAGTTCAGTGTTCAATGGAGTCAAACGTGAATGGGTTTGTGGAGCTGCCGCATTATTTGACATGCCCCCCACAAAACTTCGACTCAAATTTCACAAGCAGACTACAGAAAACAATAACTAACATTAGTAATAACACAACAACAGATGCATCTCAATTCATTCCTTGCTCTCCCTTGACTGATGACGTCATCTGGACTACTCATAGCTCATCCTGTGATGGGAGTATAGGAGTCAAACGCAGATATTGAAGACAAGATAGAAAAACTGAAATAAGACGAGGAATGTCGATGAAAAGAGATTCAGAACTTACATGATAATCATCCATATAATCATGGTGACGCTGCATGCAAGCGTTTGAAAGTTAGTAATCTATATATCATGCTGCACTCTACAATATGTTTTTGTTTGATGGTAATACTAACACATTCTACGTTAAAGGACCGAATGATGGCTGAAAACCAGTCCGTCATAGCATTCAGGAATTCAGTGACCCTCAATAGGTTGGGTGGGCGGCTGGGTGGGTGTGGTGGGTGGGTGTGGTGGGGGGTAGGAAACCTGACGAAAGCTATGAAGTGGCTTACCTTGCAAGGATAGAAACCCACCAGAAAAAGCCAATCTTAGTATATTTACTAATAGTTGGTTCCTATTTTATGTAAGCAATAACCACCCAGCTTTCTTATTGTTAAGACTTCTCTCAACAGAGGAACCTAGACGTCTGATGCCATAATTTCATTCTCACTCAAATAGTTCGGCAATCTCATTATTGTTTCTTCTTTTTTCTAATGAATAGTTCAGAGTAGCTACTACCCTTTCAAGGTTTTTGGCAACATGACCTTCATAATTTGAATGGTCAATGGCCAAAGGTCAAGGTTCAAACAAATAAAACATATCAATCCTCTCTACAAAAGCACATAATTTGATTTTGATAACTAAGTAATTAAAAAAACAGAGGGAAATTAAGGATTTGGCATAAACATAAACAAAAAAGAAAATAATGATGCAAGTTGAAATTTTATGAAATCAGAGTAAGCACATTGGGGATTACAGATGTTACAAAGTGTTTAGTTTTTTATCCTGCTAAGAATTCTGAGAAATGTGACACAATGGAGCGAAAAGGTGAGGAAAATAAGTAGGCAGAATAAAATCATACCCTTCTATATTTCTCTCTATAATGCTCCTTATCACGATAACGCCGGTCATGGCCCTTCTCTCTTCTTCTTCGTTCACCTTCCTCCCTTGCCCGTTGAGCTTCCTGTGCAAAAATCACTAGTTAATACCACCTAACACCTGCTTAGTATCAGTATCAGTCAGAAGCAAAGTACATATCTAGTGGATGGACAGAATTACAATGTCTTTGTTGAACCCAGGCTTTCGTATAAAGAGAGACATAGTAGCTATCAGATCAATTTCATTGCTGGAATTCAGTTCAATTTAATTCAGACAACTGCTATTCCCTGTAACCAAATTTCATCTTTCTCAATGAGTTTCAAGAAAGAGGGTGCGGTTTAATTTGACTTTTCCATGTAGAGCCCCCAAAATCAAGGCTGGATTGTTATCCTTTATCGCCTTGGTCGAGAAGAATTTGGAGGCCAACTCCCTACATTGGACGAGTTTAAATTGCACAATAATGATGGTAGTGCTATTCTCAGTCAGCTGGTCTTCCAGATTTTATGAGGAGATCCACTTTCTTATCATGGCTATGGCTAATGCATTGAGTTGAACCAGGCTAATGGTTTTCAACTTCAAGAGTTCGGTCGTGTGATATATGGAATATTCTCAAATCTATACTACTATATTAAAATTCTAGTGGGAGTATCCAACTTTTAAAAATGTCCTTCATCCCTCCTTTGTATAGTTCTTTTCTTAAGGGCAAAATTGTCATTTTGCCCAAACTTATAGCCATTATTAATTTAGTGGTTTAAAATGCTATTCTTTCTCCTTCTCTTTCCCGCTCTTACCCATACATTTGAGATGGGAGTACACTTTACAAAATTGATGTGATCATAATAACCTAAATATGATACTTGGTAATATAAAACTAACTCTCTTTAGAAGGCGTTATTTAAATATTGCTCCCTCAAATCTTCAATAATTGTATATTACTTACTCAAATCTTTGAAATTACTCATAAGTCCCTTAGATCATAAGGAGTCTTGCAATTTGGTTCCTCAATGACTAAACCAACCCTCATCAAATTTTCTTTTGAAGGGTTATATGCAATTTGGTTACCTTTTCAAAAAAAAAAAAAATTGACACTCGGATACCTAAAATGTTTGCATCTTTTGTAACTTCAGTACCACAAATGTTTGCACCTTTTTTTTCCTCGAGACTATGTAAAAAAATTATTGATTCCATTTCTACATCTACATAGATCTACCATATTGATGTATTACTTATTTTTGGACGTATTCTATTTTTAATTAGAGTTTGAATGCACTATTTTGTTTTCTGAAGTAATTTTAATTATTGCACATGCATTGCTAGTTCTGTAACGCTAGTTTGTAGAATGCTCCTTGCTAGCTTGGCAGGACATGACAATTATGAATCTTAAGCAAATTAAGGCCCACATATAATCCACACCTCTTCTTCTTTAGCTCGTCTAATCTTTTCTGCTTCCTCAAAGGCCTCTTTCTCAACCTGAATGATTGAACAGAATAAACAACTAACTTATTAGATGATGAATCATAATGAAGATTAACAGCAACATCTACAGAAGTATTTGCCTCATGCTCACCTCTCTATTTCTCAGTACAGTTTCTTCCGCAACCTGCTTGGCATATGCTGGATCATCACATATTAGAATGTTGTCAAAGATTGAACCAGCCTTCACCTGTTTATATTAAATAATTAAATTTCATGTTCATTTAAATGAAATGAAATATAGTTATCAAAGCAATCTATTAGACATATTTACCTGCCATACTTCAATGCCCACATATTTCAATGGTTTCAGAACATATAGATCAGGATCATCTTCAAACTCTGTCAAAAATAGAAGAGGTAAGTTGGTGTGGCAGACTTTTTAACATAGAATTTTCACTGGGCCCAGTTAGGAAAGGTTGTAGCGAGAAATAAGACTACAGCAAAAAAACTATCAGCTAGGATTAATATACATGGGTACGTGTGTGTGTGAATATAGGTGTGAATGTGTGTCTGTATGTACACATGTATGTTGTGGAACTTCTCTACTGATAATGGAATCAACCATTTCTACAGAAGCATTGCCATGTACAAAATTGAGATTTTGATAACCTTCAGAACATGGCAATTTCGTAAAAGAGGCAATATGCAAATTAAAATTCTAGGCCTACCATGGGTTAGCCAACTACATTCTTAGCCACAATAAAAATTTTCATCTAGTCCTTATGTGGAAAAAAATGTATTCCCAAGCCCACTCATAAATATACTGCGGCAACTCAAAGTTCTTAACAAATGCGATTGACTGACCTGGATTGTCAATCCATGGGATCCTCCATTTTCCCTTATAGTTCGGGTTCTTGATCCTCTGTAATTCATTCATTTAATATATAAGAAAATGAATAGAACTTTTAATGGATTTATAAAGAATAGAATTCATAAATTTGAACAAACCTTGCGCTTCCATGTCCCTTTATATGCTGGATTCGGCACCTTTGGCGGTCTCCAGATGCCATCTTCGTCCTCATCCCATGAAGCAGGCTGATTAAAAAAAAGACACTCAGCTCTCATATTATTGAAAAGGATGCCAGTTGATGTATAAGGTCAGTATTTGAGGTTTCTCACGGAGAGGGAGGGAGGGAGGGAAGGAGGGAGGGAGGGAGAATTACTTGAAACTAAACCATGTATCCGAGAAATATAATTCAGAACAGGAACAACATAACTATTCGTCAATAACGCAACTTTGTCCGTTTATTTCAAGGAATTGGCTTACCTTTTTAGCCTTTGGGTCAGGAATTTCAGCCGGGATCGAGTCATATCCCTGCGGTAGATAGGCGTAATAAGAACCAGATCATGCAAGCTGTGAAGAAAAAACATTAATTGAAAGTTCGTTAAAAATACCTCAGGTTTAACATCATTAGGGTCATCAATGTACTCCCGATCATCCCAATCCTTAGGCTGTTAACATACAAAACAACATTCACGCAAGGTTTACATAGACAACTAGCATAGTTATTGCATAATTAAAAGCTTCAACCTTTTTGGCATTGACATCTTTAATCTTTCGAGGGGGAAGAATATCCCAGTCAGTATACATGCTCCCAGATTCTCTTTCACGGTTATCAACCAGTAAACTGTAAGTGGCATCAGGCCTAAGGATAAATGTGTATACATGCATTAGTTTGTCTGTCTCACATTGAAGGTCTTTCTTGAGAGGATAGTTCTGTCCTTGGTAAGAAACTATGAGATGCAGCTTCTTCGTCTGTGTACCACATATATCAGGTCCAAACATTAAACTGCATGGCAGCAATTGTGAACAGTCAACAGGCATAACCAAATCGAACAGAAGAAAACATTCAAGTAGGAAAAGAGAATAATAACGACAGAAGAAATTTAGAATTGCTTTCTGTATATTCTTTCCCTTGCAAAACCTTGAACAGAGAAAAGATCTCGCAAAGAAGCATGTTACACGCACGCGCATATAGAACAACACAATGAATACACACTCCCAGCCGGCCCCTACATGTTCTTTCATCTTACAAAGCCTTTATAGAACTTACTAGCCCAAAGAAGTATGTTTACACACACACTCACAAGACATGTTTAAGAAATCATGTTAAGGCCTACAAATTTCGGAAGACATGCCAAAATGCTCAGAGTCATTTTGTAGAACAATATACTTAGCAAATGATTTACTATAAGAACGCTTAGTTATCATTTTGGAACAACATTGGTTGATCCATTCCGGCTTATATCTGTTATGGTATGATTATCCAATATCCAATGATGTAAAAACATAATTACAGAAAATTCTTGGTTACTTGTAGTGGAGCCGCATGTTGCCCTAATTACAATGCAAAACCAAAAAAAAACACTTGATATATTGGAATTTTTTGTGAGCATAGTTGTCCTCTAAATCATGTGATGAAAGTTGCTTGCTTTGAGGAAATTTCTTGAAAAGCTAACAGTAGGCATCATTATGCTCGTCACGAAGCTTGTTAAAAAAGACAAGATAGACCAGAAGCCTTTCTGCTCAGAGTGTGAATTCATCACGAGAGCAAGAATTAGGCCAAGAATTAGGATCCATTCTGTAAAAACAAAACTTCAGAAGGAGCAAACAAAACACTTATAAAATTTCTCGTAGAACCGAGAATGAAGTTTTTAAATGGGAGAAGTTACAAGACACCTTAGAATATATGGCTAACATCAGCAACATCGACATTTTTATCATAATGTTGACTGATTTTTATTGTAATAAATACATAAAGTACATAAAGAATGGTTGTCATCCAACGCTTTGATGATTTAGTTCCAAACAGTAGACTACAAGTCCAAATCATGTTGTTGGAGTAGCATCTAGTTGGACATGCACTACTTCAACTACAAGAAATCAAACACATCCTACAAATTGCTTCCTGAACTGCTGAATAGTTGAGCAAGGATAACACGAATAGCTGACAACTTAGTGATGGGGAACAATGCAAGGGCTTCGATCTGGAACCGAGAAAACGAGAAAGTTACCACGTTGAATAGTGCACGGGTTATTGTTCGGTCATGAACAGTACTCCGCCTTTTTGGTTTTTAGGTTTTCTTTTGATATTTTTGAATGATGGTAATCTTTTGTTAAGAGGATAAATGACTAAGATGTTTGAGGAGTGAATTTTGGTTGAATGATATTATAATTAGAGGGCTAGGATAAAAGAAAGGTCTCACACCCTGACACTTCACATGTCAAAATTTTAGCACTTCACATGCTAAGAAAGATTTCACATCCAAGAAATTTTCTTTTCATTAATCATAGTCTAATTTCTCATGGAGGATTACAACCTTGTTTATAGAGAAAAACTAAACCTAGAAAGTAATCAAATCCTAACCAAATCGTAATAAAAAGGAAGAAAAAAATAAAATCTCTTGACAAAATAAGTCTTAAAGATCCTAATAATCCAAAATCTAATCCTAAGGTGATCTTTACCTAAAATTGGAGATTACATTAAATATTACTGAAATAACAAAGATACCAATAAATCTATAAAATTCCTGATCAAGGGCTAACAATCGTCTTGCATCACTTAGTAGAGCAGCACTACAAATGAAATGTTGCCTCACTAGCAGAGTTGTAGCTAGCACTTCTAGTTTCGGGTGACACATGACTGATTTATTTAAGGCGTTCTGCCAAAGATTCTTGAACCTCTCAGTTAAAAAAAGGAAAGGTGTCAGATGCATAATGCAAGTGAAAGATGTGAGCAATTCAGATAAAAGCAAGTTTCCTGAATGGAGAAGATTCTTGAACGACATAGGTCTTTTGGCAAAGAATATCTAGCAGTAAGAATATTAGAAGTTAAGGTTGCGGGGCAGATGAAAATTGTTCAAGACCTCTTTTAAATTGACAAACATTATTAGGGCACACCATTGCCTTTAGAAAAAGTAACTAGGATACCCAAACTAGAAGTTGAAAATTATTATAAGCTCACATATATTCACAAATACTAGGTAATAAATAGCTAACGAGCCTAATATGTGTAATCACGACAACTCTGTGAGTCTCAGCTATTCTGAATGGCAAGATCTTCACATTGATAATCTAAAACAAGTGTGATTAACGAGTATTATGTTGTATGCACTTCTTCAAATATAAAAATCATGTGTTTCTAGCTATGTTGCCTGGGTACTTCTATTATGGAGCTATACACGTACCTGATATGTGTCATACCCGTACCCTGTACCCAACACTTCTTGAACACTCCTTAAATATATGCATATATTTATGCAGACCTGCACTCAATAATACAATGCATGTTTAATCTAAAACACTTGTCATACACTTCTTGGATATATATCCTACGCTATACATCCCTTGTTTGTAACTTGTTAGATAAGGATCAAGTGCATTTTAGCCTTAAGGGCTATGACTTCAATTGGTTATTTACATATATAGCTCAGAACTATGATTATATCTCATGAGTTTCAGTTGTGTCCTGAACCCGCACCCATACTTGTACTCGCACCCGTACCCGTGCAACTTAGGTCCCTAGCTATTGGTTGAAGAATTTAGTGTTTAGAAGAAAGGAAGCAATGAGGATCGAGATTAGGGTTAGTAAATTTGTTTGTGCTGTGTCAGGAAGCAGGACATCATGAAATCCGTGCCTGCTTGAAGCTAGAAACATATAATTTTACAGTTGCCCTTTGGAAAAACGTAATTGCAAAATCTAAACTGAATATGCTAGTAAATTATATCTGTTAGATCTAAAACTTTAGATCTTAAAACCATATAGCCATGATTAATTCAAAGAGATTAAAAGAAACATGAAAGAGCGGAAGCTTATACCTAAATCCATTGATTGATCTTGATTTGGGTTTTGGATCTTCTAACCTTAGGGTTTTCTCTTGAGCCGAATTTCTCTCTTAGATGGGGTAAAGAGAATTAGAGAATGTTATAACCCTAGATTAGGGACCATAATCCCTTATTTATAGATGTTGTACTTTTGTAATTTGGCCCCTCAACAAATCACAATTACAACCTGGTATCTGCACATATAACCCCATGACTTATTTAAATACCCATTAACCCAAATTAATTGATCACTTTAGTGGGTTATCCTGAAAGATAGCAATACACAATAATTAATCATATGTGCCCATAATTAGATTTATTAGATTAAATCCAACAATCTCCCACTTGGGCACCATATGATTCCTTAAATTGTGTATAACCTTATGAGCTCAAAATTGCTATCACTGAAAAGGTATTTCCGAACAATCTCGTCCATTGACTATATCAATATAGGATCAAAGCGACTTTTGTCACATTTATCGTGACTCGACCCATCAATGGTCACATATACCAATACAATCAAATGACATAGATCAATCATGGATGTGCAGCATGAAAATTTTAATCTAAATCAACTGAATTTCCAAAACTTAATTAGGGTCTCATAGCTTAATTAGGGCCCATAACTTAATTGAATAAATTAAGTATACCAAAGTGGACCCATGAAAAGCCGAGGCTTAACCATAGTGAACACGAAGTTCGCTTGACTTTGAACGCGAGGTTCGACTGTATTGAGTACGAGACTCACTTAAGCACGAACGCGAGGTTCGTCTGAAAATGAACGAACGCGAGGTTCGTTTGATAAAAGAACGCGAGGTTCGATTTGAGAATGAACGCGAGGTTCGTTTGGATCGAGCGCGAGGCTCGCTTGAGAACGAACGCGAGGTTCGACTTAAATTGAGCACGAGACTCACCTTAGACCTGAGCGCGAGGTTCGACTTAAATTGAGCACGAGACTCACCTTAGACCTGAGCGCGAGGCTCACCTTAGTACGAACGCGAAGTTCGTTGAGCGCGAGGCTCAACTTGAACTGAGCGCGAGGCTCAACTTGAACTAAGCGCGAGGCTCACCTTAGAACTGAGCGCGAGGCTCAACTTGAACTGAGCGCGAGGCTCACCTTAGAACGAACGCGAAGTTCGTTTGAGCGCGAGGCTCACCTTAGGAACGAACGCGAGGTTCGTTAAAATTGAGAACGAACGCGAGGTTCGTTAAACTTGAGCGCGAGGCTCACCTGAGTTGAGCGCGAGGCTCACATGAGAACGAACGCGAAGTTCGTTAAATTGAGCGCGATGCTCACCTTACACCAAACGCGAAGTTCGGTCCTTAATTTTCACCACGATTAATCGCACGAACCCTTAGGGTTTCAAACTGAAACCACCACCGCCATTGCTCCTGCACCCAAAGGTCAAAACCCTAGGGTTTCCTGATGCAGCCGCCGCCGTCGGAGTCGAGGGCGAGGCCGCCAGTGAAGTTCGCCGGCGAGGAGCATGGGACTAAAGACCAAACCCAAATAATCCGAAGATTCCTCGATTTTATCTTTCAAATCCAGATCCAGAATTGAAAAAGCAAAAGATCATTTCTTGATCCAGATCCCAAAAAAATTTGAAGAAAAAACGAGGAAAAATCCAAAAAATTCCAAAAAGGTACTGTTCACTGGAGATTTTTAGTTACTGCTCATCCGGAAAAAGTACGTTACTGTTCATCCAAAAAATCGTTACTGTTCATCCGAACATTACTGTTCATCCGAGAACAGATCTTAATTCAAAACCAGAGATTTAATGTCAAAAAACCCAATTTTAAAAACTTAAATCCCTAAGAATTAATCAAAAATAGCTCTGATACCACTTGTTAGATCTAAAACTTTAGATCTTAAAACCATATAGCCATGATTAATCCAAAGAGATTAAAAGAAACATAAAAGAGCGGAAGCTTATACCTGAATCCATTGATTGATCTTGATTTGGGTTTTGGATCTTCTAACCTTAGGGTTTTCTCTTGAGCCGAATTTCTCTCTTAGATGGGGTAAAGAGAATTAGAGAATGTTGTAACCCTAGATTAGGGACCATAATCCCTTATTTATAGGTGTTATACTTTTACAATTTGGCCCCTCAACAAATCACAATTACAACCTGGTATCTGCACATATAACCCCATGACTTATTTAAATACCCATTAACCCAAATTAATTGATCACTTTAGTGGGTTATCCTGAAAGATAGCAATACACAATAATTAATCATATGTGCCCATAATTAGATTTATTAGATTAAATCCAAAACAATATCTCCATATAACTATTAATAATTCTTAAATACTGGGGAATCAATAACTGGACCCTAATACATATGATGTCCACTTCACCACTTTATTTCATTCAGCTATTCTGAATTGAAAGCTCTGGACTCTGGATAAGATCTCAAAAGAAGGAAGTCAGATTAATTAGAACTAGGTGGCATGCATGCTTGTGTGGTTCTAATAAAGTACTTAAGTGTATACCAGAAAGGAAGCATGGAGTGATCAAACCTTTGCTACTAGAAGGGACTAGGGAGAAAAATAATCAGCATATGACTTATAGATGTACAACACATGGATAGGAGAGAGAACCAAAGGAATTACGACAAAAACTAAACCCAGAGATATCACTTGGTACTTTATTGTCAATTGTATGTGAAGAGGCAGCTTGCAAATGAAGGAGAGAAAGAAGTTATGAATCCGAACAGTTAGGTGGAGAAGTCAGCAGTTGGATAGAAGGCAGTTCTTCTTTCTTTCTCTTGTGGGTTTTGAGATAAAACTCACACAGCACTACATGCCCCATTTATAATAGTTGTCCCCAGATTTCTTTATGGAATGCAGAAAAGGACTTTCACTTTCATCTGTAGAGATTTTATTCTATAAGTCCTAAGTAAACCATCCAAGGATAGAAGGCAAAGGGGAAGTCAAAGTTTGGGAAAGAACAGGTAACAGTAATAAAAAAAACTCAATAGAGTAAAATCTATATCTCATAACTTAGCGAACCAATATAAATGACCGACCTGTATGGAGTATCACCGCCGAATTTTTTCTGATTGACATAACCAGACATAAGCTTAAGGTAACCACCACCACATTCAATGTCTTGCTCGAATTTTATAGAATACTGGACAACCAATGTCCTGTCTTTGTTACTGAATTCTGGAATTTTTGCAGAAATTGAAAAATGCTTTGCATCTGGATATGTCTGGATGCCTGAGAATAATTTGCAGATGCAACCAGTTTAGTATTCAGTCAGCCAATGGACCAGCAGCAAAAGTAGAAACCCTTAACATGCGAAGCTAAGAATCCTTTTCTGAGAATCAAGATAAAGAAACATAGAAAAATGAAGCAGTTACAAATTGTGTCGTGCCTTTGTCATCTGGATCCCCAGGCCATTTTCCTGCTGTATGCTTGAATGATCCAGCTTTTCCTTCACTCCTTTTCCAGTCTGACTTAACCCAGCGGCTCGCCCAACCATCTTTTGTGGAAGAGAAACAGATCAAAATTAGTGTGATGAAAAAAAAAGGATTCTTCAAGTCAGAAGACCACACTGAACAAGGGAACAAATCTGACATAGTGACTACAATAAACAAACAGACATACCGCATTATAAGAGACATGAAGGTTAGAAAATGGATTATACGAGCATAAACCAAATTGGTGTTATAATAATAGGGCCTTAAAACGAACCAGTTCAAACCATTTTTTTCACATATTACAACAAGTCAACAACAATGAAGCCTTTATCCCAAAATTTTGGGTCGGCTCATATCACTATTAACATCTCTCTCTATACTAATAGGTTTTTAAGCATATGGTCAATATCATACATTTTGTAGTAGATTCTGAAAACATTTCTCACAGATCACACAGGCCACAAATTTATTACTCCACATGCTTATTCCTTTATGGTTGCAGTGCTCAGATCACTGACAAGAATCCCCACCTTTTTTTAATTAATATTAAATAAGACCGTCAAATCTTTTTTCAGCAGATATCTATCCCATTTTCACCCTGTAACTGTTCTAATTTCCAAACAAATTAAATGAGAAAATGAATCCTCCAATAGTTAAAGACTTCCGCACAATGCTCCAAATAATGGAAGGATAATATGAACTACACTATGATTCCTAACTAAGTTTGTACCATTTCGAACAAAAGTGAGGGTTCCTTTCTCTTGAATTGCTATAAAAAATTATGAGTCATCAAGGACCCCATACTTTAGTTTCAGGTAGTACAAAAGTAGTTTAGAGATTGTAGTCTAGTTCTCACTTCTCATGATTGAACTAACCGGCCATCAACACTAAATAGTTATAACCCCAATTTCTTTCTACAGTTTAGCCACCAGTTCGTAATACTCTGTACATCCAAAACACTCATTGGTTGCTACATCTACTGGGAATCAGGAATTTATACCAATAAACAGCTATTCACGGTGACTTTCCGTTTCATTTTCCATTCAGTGAACAGCGTATTCATCACATCTTCTAATAAACTTACCTCTATTTTTGGTAAGCGGATAGCTTCCTCGACCTAACAACCCTATTGATGAGATGAATGTTTCCAGTTTCACAACTAAAAGCATTCTGACACGAGCCGTAATAACTAGACCCACAACCCCTAAACTACTGAGTTGCTAGAAACAAAAGTCTGGGATCCTTGATGACTCAAATTCTGATAGCAGCTCATCAGACTCCACACTTTTGCTTGTAGCAGTACAAAAACAGTCTAGAAATCGTAGTGTAGTTAATATTATCCAACTCACATGTTTCAGGCCATCATCATTTGCCAAACTGGGGGGAAAGGCGCATATAAATAAATTTCCACAAGAGGAAAAACGAACATCGTACCAGAGAAACCACTGATCAAAAGTAGAAAATCTAAGAAAAAGGGCAAAAGAGTCACTCTCCTATCTTACTGCTTAAATAAGTCCACGAATTCAACTGGATCACTCGCTATTATTATTCAAAGATGAATCCATCAGATCCGACAGCTATCGTCATCACAATTCCTATTACAGCTGATAAATTCACTCCATATCCGATTAAAACAAGAACTTTGAAGTCACGGAGAGAGAGAGAGTTTACCTTCGAATCGCTCTTCGAAGATGATCTCGGAGCTGGAGAATCTGAGGAGAAGAGCGAGGGAGAGTATAATAAGCTCAAATTTGTGCTTAAATTTGAAGTGGGACTGAGAAACCCTAACAGCTTCCGCCATTGTTTCCGGCCGTCTAGATTAAAGCGGAGACCCAGGAACAGTCATTTTATAGATGGGAAATTCCTTTAAACGCCATCCGATGTAGAGGAAAACTTCAGTTCTGCCACAGGACGGTCGCCGTTGACTTCGGTTAAACAATAGAGATAGAAATAATGAGGGGGTAGTAATTTGTGTTTAAGTAGTGAACTTGTTGTGCTCTGATACCACTTGCGGTGTGCCGAGGAATCAAACCAAACACCGAGAGAGAAGGCAACTCAAATCAAACAATAATGATACAAATTCAAACACAAAGTTTAACGTGATTCAGCAAATTGCCTACGTCCACGGGGTGAGAAGGTGAGGGGTTTTCACTATAGAGTTACAAAATATAGATTACAAGATCATTCAAACTAACCTCTCAAACAAAACCCTCAAACAATTTGCTCAGAAAAGAACTCTTTTTTCTGTGCTCAAAACTCTCCTTCAAGCTACCCCAAAAACCGAAGCAGGTCCAGACCCGACTCGCGGTCGACCATCGAACCCATCGCGATCGACTGGATCTAACGACCGAAATCAAAAAACGCTACAGGGTTTTGCCGGCCTACCGCCACATCACTTGTGGTCGACCGCGATAAGTCCAGAGACTTTCCCTGTACTGTACACGTTCGCGGTCGACCATGCAGCATCCAAATATTCTCTGCTTCAAAAAATCCGAACTTCCTCGCTGAGTCGTAAATTCTACACTCCGTGAGAGTGGGATGGAATCGAATCAGGGGTAATTCTGTAGTTTTTCTGAAAGGAAGGGTCACTTTGTATTCTAGTTGTTGTCACCACTTTCAAACACGGCGTGCTCCTCTCTTGTGGACTTTTGTGCTGTACTTGGGAGATGATGACGGCACATTAATGACGTGTTGAACGTCCCTTCCACCAATCACTATTTTACACGTGTGCTGATTAACACAAATTTACCTTCTTCCTTTTTTTTCCCCTTCCTTTCCTTCTTCGGACTCTACATACATCCAAATGAATTCCAAAAAAAGAAAAAAAAAGGAAAGAAAGTCCTCCATCGATCAGCACTTCTTTAGGCAGAGACACAAGGACCCAAAATATGGGACCAATAGAGGGGACAAGTGAGGTATCTCCCTCCTATTGGATAATGAGCTGGTCATCATTAATGATGACCAACTCATTATTCAATAGGAGGAAAACACCTCACTTGTCCCCTCTATTGGTCTCATATTTTAGGTCCCTGTAGCAAAGCTCAAAATTTATAATGAGGACGGAACTTAAATTTCTTATATAAATAGGTAATGATTCGTGTTTTTTTATATCTTGGTACGATGAACTGCTTTCGTTGATATTGCAAGTTCAGCGGCACTGCAAACAAAACAATTAAATGAAACACCAACCCCAGTCACTCTTGCTAATTAGTCTTCTTCTTTTTTTCTGATAAATAATCTAATTTTCTAGAATCATACCGCCTACTTCGCAAAATAACGCATCTTTCATCTTCAACACGCTACAAAAAGTTTCTCACAATAACATTTTCTTGACGACGAGCAATATATTCCCTGCGACAAGGCTGCAACTATCAACACAGCACAAATCAATACAAGGAGCACACATCAACAACAAATTTTTTTTTTTATCAATAGTTGCTTATATAAATAGAGCAAAAACACTATAAAACCTATATATATGTATTGTTCAGCTCATAGATGCCGTATATTTATATTTGAGGTAAGCTTTGATGAACTGTTCCAAGTCTCCATCCATTACGGAAGCAACATCTGATGTCTCACAGCCCGTTCGAAGATCCTTGACGAGTTTGTACGGATGGAATACGTAGTTCCGTATTTGCTGCCCCCACTCAGCCTTCACCGCATCTCCGCGTATCTGCTTTATTTCGGATGCACGCTGCTCCTCAGCTATAACGAGCAGCTTGGCTTTTAATCGACTCAGGGCTTTGATCCTGTTGGCTAGTTGAGATCTCTCCTCTGAATTATAGTCAAAGAAGCGGGTCGGAGATTAGGACATCAACTATGTTGATGAAAATTTTATTTTGCTTTAGATTAATCATGAATTGAAATCTAGCTAAATCCATCATTCAAAGAGTTCAAATCCAGTCAGAAATAACATTTTTTGGGCATTTCAGCAGTTTCAAGTTCAACTAATGACATTTTTTGGCTCAATAAGGAGGAAATGCTATAAGATTTCTAGCTGATAAGAGAGAGAACCACCAAGAAGGCTGAAACCTCTCATTACATGGCACTATGAGAATTCTAACGCATGTATCAAGAGATCACATTGGTAAGGTTTATGCTTACTAATAAACCATGGGAACTTGCTGGATTATTTAAAGACTCGAGTTTTTCCTCCCATCACAGCCGATGTTGTATAAATTATAACCCTCACAACTTCGGAGTTTTAGTGCACTAGAATGGGACTTTAAGACGGTATAAGAGAAACCAAGTTCAATTCCCACCGGCTATGAATTTAAAGCATATTTCAAAAAAAAAAAAAATTGATACAGAGTATTGTGTAGTGACAGGGTTTTTTAGATGGCATCAAAGCAACCCAGGTTCAATTCTCACCAGCCATAAATTTAATGTTGATTTATAAAATAAATTGATACTACGTCACTCCACATTTTGGCCCATAAAAGGGCGCTCAACATGCAGGGGGCAAGGGCATTTAAGAGTATAAAATTATAACCCTCAACTCTCACCACAACTTCGGAGTTCTGGTATGGTGGCTGGGACTTTAAAAGCAAGTAAATTCCAAACAGCTAAAGCTGTTACAGCAGTTCTGGTGTAGAATTCATATGCATTTTCATAACAGTAAAGCATAACAAGGTTCACAGCATGAAACAAGAAAGTTTCACCTCTAACTTTATAAATAAATAAAAAACGTTTTCTTTGTTGTTTCAATAACATTTAGCTATTTTTATGAAGTTGGAGACTTAAAACAGTCAGGAGAGACAAACCTGTACAACGAACTGCAATCCCAGTGGGGATGTGAACTATTCGGACAGCTGTTTCCACCTTGTTGACATTCTGCCCTCCTTTTCCCCCTGCTCTTGAATAGCTTATCTCTAGATCATCATCAGGTATTTCAACGTCAGTAGAATCTTCAGGAAGAAGAGGCATTACCTCAACACCAGAAAAACTTGTCTGCAATTGCGAATGCAAAAAATTTCAATCATTTTTGTCATCTTTCTTGATCAAGAAAACTCTGAATTAAGAAACAAGCATAGACGATAAATAGCAATGATGAGAAATTGGATCTATGCCTAAATTGAACCAAAAAAATGAAGCTAACAGCTGCATGACAGCTAGGAAGTAGGCAATGATTTCATAAAGACACAGAAGGCGAAAGATAGTAGTAACCTTTGACACTGGATAACAAACTTCAGTTACCTTAAATCTGAAATGAGTAACCACACTATACAAGACATTACACTGAGTTTGGTTGTATATAGTGCCACGGAGAAGAACAAAAGCTTCTGGGAGAGAAAGTAATTGTTTCAGCAGTTAGCTTTGAATATCTCATTTCGTTTTCTTTGTTTGTAAGTTTTGAACTATATATACACAGCATTCAAATTTTTCCATGAAATACTGACAGTGAATCTGAAAACCTTTAACAATAAAAACAACTTTCACATTATCTGCCCTTTATAAAATGTCAGCCAACAAGTGTAATAACGAAAGAGCAAGTCCAGTAAACTTCACGTCTTCGTCTTTTGGTAGGATAAAACAGAACATGTTACAGAAATGAAACTAATGAGAACCAGCAATAAACAATAAACACAATTCTTTCTTCAGAATTTCATTGCCAATACTAAGAGTATGGAGGATTCTTTATAAACAAGGAGAAATGGTTACCTGTCGAAGACCTTTTGAATTGAAGGGCGACTGGCGAACAATTCGGTGAGTTCCTTTCTCCCCCGAGAGATATCCATAAGCAAAGCGCCCTTCTATTTCAATAGTAGCTGACTTTATTCCAGCTTCTTCTCCCAAAGATTTCTCAACCACTTTTGTCTTGTAACGTTGCTTCTCCCCCCATCTTACATACATACGTAGAAGCATGTCAGCCCAATCCTGCACTGAAGTTTAAGGAAAGAGTAAAACAAGGGTGTATAGAACCAAAGGGATAATATGTGAAAATTTCTGACATGGAAATAAGGCAGATAGATTCCATTTGGAAAGGATAGAGTCAAGACAGATAAATGTTTGATTTGGGTATTTACGCATTGACATGTTTAATGGCCTATAAGTTAATTCTAATAAAGAGTTGAAACTTAAAATAGTAAGGTTCTATATGCAACAAATTCATTTCAAGAATATACAGTCATTCCATGCAAGTTAGTTTGTTAACCCTAGTGCCAAATTTGGGTGCACAGGAAAAACATCTTCAGGTAATCATGAACCCTCATTAGTCAATATCATATTATGATCATTCAGGTTGCTCTAGTTAAATTGTAGGCAAAACTTCAATGGAGATCCTAATGTATTGGCCAAATCTCATTTCGGTCCTTAATGTTTGGAAGTCATCAACTGGGGGTCCCTAACTTTACCTCTATTGTTAGTCTAGGTACCTCTATTGTCAGTCTAGGTCCTTTTTACAAACTTCTGTTAAATCTTAATGACGTGGCAAGGACATGGCCCCGCCATGTCAGCAAAAAAATTAGTGAAATTCCAAGTTCAATACAAACTTGTAACTTCACTAACTTTTTTGGTTATGTGGCAGTGACGTGGCAGGACAAACTTAGGCTTTCACTAGTTTTTTTTCTGACATGGCAAATCACGATGTTACCACATCAGCAAGATTTAACAGAAGTTGGTAAAAAGGACTTTAAAAGTTGATAACAGAGGCAATGTTAGAGAGCCCCCCCCCCCCCCCCCCCAATTCCCCCCAAAAAAAAGACGACTTTCAAACATTAAGCACCAAATGATATTTGGTCGATACATCGGGGACTTACACTGAATTTGTCCCTAAATTGTAATAACTAGCCAATATCAGACAACACTGGGAACCAAGTACTTCTACATGCAAGCACTCAGAGGGCAATATGGAAAGGGAAAAGAAAGTATGTAGAACCACTCAGAATTAAATAAAAATACATCAACGCAAGCATAAGAAACATATCTCATTAGATGTTCAAATTAAAAAAAACAAATTACTACTTAATTCATAACTTTAAGAGTAAACATGATATGAACACCTTCCTAAAATAAAGAAAAGATTATCACAATAATTCAAATTTGAGAAAACAAGCAAATGAATACCTGTGCGTCAGTACCCCCAGCACCAGCAGTTATAGTAACAACAGCTCCTTCCTTGTCATAAGGACCAGAAAGAAGCTGAGTTAGCTCAAACCGATCAAGTGCCTTACTCAATTCTCTAATGATTTTAGAAGCCTCTTCAAGAAGTGCAGTATCTATGGAATCCAACTCCTCAGTCAGTTTAACAATTGTTTCAGCTTCTTCAACCTACATCAGAAACATGTTAGCCCTAGCACAAAACTCCCGTAATCAACTATCTGACACATCTGAAAACCAAAGTTACAGAGAAAATTGAAAAATAAAACAGATAACTGGGGATTTATGCACAGTAAATATGCAAAATACTGTTGTTAATTTTAAAAGGAACCATCATATGAGCGGTTTAAGTAAGCACTAGGGATATGAATTCAAAACCTGGGACTTGAACTCAGAGAGCAATTTAATTTTATCTTTGACATCAGTCAAGGCGAGAAGTGTTTCTTGAGCTTTTGAAGGATCGTCCCATAAAGAACTATCTGCAGCTTTCTTCTCAAGTAAAGTTCGATCTGCTTCTAACCGTTCCAAACCGGCAGAAGCCGTGATCTCCTCAACATGTTTGGCAGTAGTTTCAACATCCTTTCTCAAGGCATAGAAATCTGTCAACAACTGAACCATAAGAAAAATGACCAAGTTGTACTACGAAACTCTATAAAGTGATTGCAAGAAATTAAGGGAATTGGAGAAAAGATATATGCAGGAAACAAGTCAAAATAGAAAAGTGAAACACAGATGCTACAAACATGTTCCAAACTATAGGAAGGGTGCTCAAAACTACAGGCACCAAAAAAAATCGCTGATAAGTGATATTCATGCGTAAAAGAAATCATAGTAAAAGAGAGACTGGCAGAGTCGTTTAAGGATGGGAAATATCTAGTTCTCCAATTAGACTTCCAGTAATTTCCCAGAAGAACTAACGACGGGATACACTGTTCGACCTAATCAAGGTTGTATAACTGATTTCTCCACCATACGATAGGTCATATAAAGTTTCAGCCGAAAGTATGCTTTTAATTCAGGAACTAAAATTAAAAAGGGTCATTACAAATAAATACCCTAAAATTTAACACATTTTTGAGATGAATACCGTAAAGTTTCAGATACTTATAATTTGATACCTTTCGTTAGGCCCCAACATAAAACTCAAACTCATAGCTGGTATTGATTATGAACAGATGACCCTTTGAATAAATGAATTCCCAGTACAATATCTTTTTAGCTAAAATTTTTTGATTTGTTTAAGCCTGAGACAAAGAAGAACATATCAACTTGCCAACA
Organism: Asparagus kiusianus; assembly: GCA_022839385.1. Taxonomy (NCBI): domain Eukaryota; kingdom Viridiplantae; phylum Streptophyta; class Magnoliopsida; order Asparagales; family Asparagaceae; genus Asparagus; species Asparagus kiusianus. The sequence continues at coordinate 132,840 of BQKN01000486.1, read as the reverse complement.
GGGAGCAAGAACATGTATCTAATAGTATCCTTGTGTTTTTGTGTTGCACGTCCAAGAAAATAGTTTTAAGAAGTTGACCAGATTCAATCTGTTGATTCTTCTTGTGCATGTACTTAGCCTCGTTAAAGTTCCGCATCCCTATCCTCAATTGATGCCATGGTTGAGCAAATTTCAAAGTCAATTACCAATCCCGCTGTCAGATAGGTTGCCTTTGTAATGATTAGGATATAGGAGCATGTAATATAGTTATCAATCCTACTATGTTTAATCTATTTCCCCTGGACTTTATTTACATGCAGTTATTTAACATATGGGTAAGAAAAACTAATACATTCTATGTTTTAGTTTGCAAAAAATGTGATAATGATCATTAAATCCGCAGATTAGCATACCTTGCATGGCCCATTCAGCGGTTTCAGAACTAAGTCCCGCACTTGATTGGCTTCCAGCGGCTGCAAGCTGAACTGAATTAAGAAAAAGTGAAGAGTATTTAAAGAAATTTGCAAGTAGGAAACTGCCAAAACTAGTATATCAATACTAAGCCTATCTGAATTAGTGAGCCCGAAAGAAATTGACACTATTCTCAAACTCAAGAACCACGCAGATTGTAGAAACACAACAATAGTACTAAGAAGTAAGAACAAGAAGCATATGAAGAAAATCGTACAAAAAGGAAGCTTGATTTACTGTATCACACAAAATAGTTTTATCGTAAAAGGCGAATAAGGTCTACAGATTTTGCACATAAAAACTGATAACAATGCCAGAACTATGAGGATAAATGGTAAGGACAACAAAAGTTCCTTCTAGAGCATTATGTCATTGTCCTTCTACTACGAAGTACAGAAACATCCAGTTTACTTTAGATATTGTTAATGGAATCTAATTGTACTCATTTGAAAGTTTTTGAATCTATAGTGCAACTAATCAACTACAACATTAGAGATGTGAAAAGTAAAAATATATATGAGCCATATAAATATTGCAATATACTTATAAGAACTGAAATAGGTCAATACATGAGAACACGGGTTAACTAGTCTTGGAACTTCCTCATATACCAGTACCATGACATCCTTCTTCATTTCACGTAAATTTTCTGTATGAAACATTGATATGATGTATCTCTATTTTGTACAACTTTAAATTTGGGTTTTGAAGGATTCAAAATATAGAAGCACGGTGTGTACATTTGAAAGTACGCAATCAGCTCTACTGCCTTGTAGATACAACTTATGGTTCATTGGATTGTGGAAACGGGAAAAAGAAAGGATCTAAATTTTAACACTCAGAAAGAAAATGGACCAGGTACGCCATGTACTTAGAAATAGTTTTCAAGAAGCCATGTCATTAAACTCTAAAACAAACCATTTCGCTTTTTTTTCTCGAACAACTAATTATACAATGTTTTAATTCAAATACATTGAAACTGAATCTAAAGTGAAAACGTTTCAGTATGCCCATGGGTTGTTTCTCTTTTACATCATGGCTTGTTTCTCATTTACGTCCTTCAAACTTTATAGTGCAAGGTTACCTCATCCTGTTGACATATTAGTATAGAGAGGGTGTTATTTGTAAGTTGTGTTGTAAGGGCCTATATAAGCCCATCTTATGGAGTAATAAAATTAGGGTTTCAATTCTACATGGTATCAGAGCCAAACCCTAGCCACCCCTCCTAGCCGCCGGCCCCCCTTCCACTTCCCCTTGCCGCCGTCCATCCCCCCCTCCCTAGCCGCCCGCCGTTTCCTCTGTTTTGCAGCAAATCCCGTCGTTTCCTCTGTTTTGCAGCAAATCCCCCTCTTTTTCTCTGTTTTTTCCAGGCCGAAAACCCCCTGTTCTCTGTTTTTCCAGGCCGAAACCCCCCAGCCACCTGTCCCGACCCTCCCACGATCAGCCCACCTCTGTTTCCCTCCGACCAGCCCCTTCCGACCTCCTTAAACCTCGACGAACCAACCCCGAACAACCCCATCTCCATGCATGCCCTCTGACCAAGACCCGAACCTAGACCCGACCCACCTCCAAACCCCTTTCTAGCCGCTGCCACCTCGAGCCCCCCCTGCTGCGCCATGTTGGACCTAGAGTTTGGCATGGGTTCCCTCGACCCAGTCCTCGAACTGATGACAGGAAGAGTATATATCTCACATCGATGAGATATATAACTGTTTTTGGTTCTTGTTTCCTCTGAGAAACGAGAATTTGTTTGAGATCCTACTCTTATTGTGCAGCAGAGGTGCTGTCGAAATTTTCACTGCACACAACAAGGGTCGGAAGAGAAGGTGAACAGGTGGTGAGTCTGAAGCCTATTCGATGGAGGAGATCATTAAGAAGTTGAACCCCGCGGAGGTGTCAACTTTGATGAAGCTAATGAAGTTGTCGGCTGGTAAGAGCGCGACAAAACCATCGAAGAAGTTGGAGCTTCCGACCATCGATCTGAAGCTTGATGGACCGAGTACGTACCTGAGCTGGTCGCGACGGGTGAGATACACCCTTGCAGGGAGGAACCTGGAGGGTTACTTGATAGGAGAGGTGACAGAACCAGAGGACTCGGAGAGCAGAGATGAGTGGAAGTCCACTCATATGTTGGTGTACATCTGGCTTCTCAACTCGTTGGTCCCGACGATCGTCGCCACAGTGGATGGAATTGAGAAGGTGAAGGACGTCTGGGAGAAGTTGAGGACATATGATGGAGTGGGGAATAACCTGAGGGTATTCCAGATTAAAGGAGAGATCGACGTCACAGTCCAGGAAGAGAGGACTGTACAGGAATATGCTACAGAGTTGGAGCGCCTATGGCTGGATTATGATCATTTTTCTCCCCGGGCTAGCTGCAAGGACCCGGGATGTAAAGAGCAGGAGGCCTTTCTACAGGAGAGGACTATGGTGTTTCTTAAGGGATTGACATCAGAGTTCGCTCAGCGAATCGCATTGCTGCTAGCTCAGCCGAAGATTCCCACGCTTGAGGAGGCTCTCTCTGCTATGATCCAGGAGGAGACTCGCATTCGGCTGCAGGCGGGGACAGGTGAACTTCTTGTGGTGAAGTCAGCACTGGCAGCCTCTAGCAACACTGGATCTAGGGGAGAGACTCGACAGTGCTACAACTACGGTGCAGTGGGTCATCTAAGGCATGCTTGCACCAAGCCACTCAAGGAAGGAGATTCGGGTGGACGTGGACAGTTCGGAGGTCGTGGTCGTGGTCGTGGGGGTCGACGAGGTGGAAGAGGAGCAGGGAATCGGGCAAATCTGACGGTAGCAGAAAAAGAAGAAGCTGAGGTGGTCTTTACAGAGGAGGATCGTGCTCTCCTCACGATACTCAGAAAAAAACAGCAAATAGCAGGGGATGGAGACTTGAGGAGTGGGACTGAGGAGGCGTCCACTTCGTTCTTCGCCAGAGGCAACACTGCTACTTATGCTCATCCGATCAAAGGTACTGATGATATACATGCTCTTGCTTCTATGTCTCCCGACAGATCATCAGAGTGGATAGTCGACTCCGGTGCGTCTCGTCATGTGACAGGTAATGCTAGTGAGTTCTCATCATATACTCACTTAGCATCGCCTGATAGTATTCAAACAGCTGATGGTACATTTCAGCCGGTGGTTGGTAAGGGTTCAGTCGATTGTACTGGTTCTGTAACTTTGTCTAATGTTTTGCATGCTCCTTCCTTTCCAGTCAATCTTTTATCCATTAGTTCTATCATTCTCCAACTAAAATGCATTGTTTCTTTTGATATTCCCAAGGTGATCTTTCAGGAGAAAGGGACAGGACAGAGACTTGGGACTGGCACATGGCGTAATGGACTGTGGTATCTGGATTGTGAAGGGCTAGATTCAGCTTTGGTGTCAATGGTAGAGAGAGGAGTAGGATCTGAGATGAGTGCTGAGAGTGTGTTGATGCTTCATCACAAACGCTTGGGACATACTTCTTTCGGTGTTTTAAGTAGGTTGTATCCATCTTTATTTGAGAAAGTAAATAAAGAGAAACTTGTGTGTGATGCATGTAAGTTAGGAAAGCTTACTAGAAGCTCTTATGTTAGTTCTGATCATAGGAGTTCTCATGCATTTGATATGATACATTCAGATGTGTGGGGACCGTGTTCCACAAGTTCTATGAATGGATACAAGTATTTTGTTACCTTCATTGATTGCTTCTCTTGCGTTATTTGGTTATACCTGATGAAGAATAAGAGTGAAGTGTTTGGCTGCTTTCAAAACTTTCATAGGAATGTTCAGACTCAATATGGAGCAATGGTGAAGGTATTGAGATCTGATAATGGGACAGAGTACACCAACAGCAACAGAGTGTTTAGAGAATACTTGTCATCTCAGGGAATACAACACCAGACTACATGTCCATACATACCAGCTCAGAATGGGGTGGCGGAAAGAAAGAACAGACATCTTTTAGAGGTTACTAGAAGTATGATGATCTCCATGAATGTCCCAGAAACATTGTGGGGGCAAGTAGTATTGACTGCAGCGGCGCTAATCAACAGAATGCCCTCGAGAGTACTGGATTGGAAGTCTTTGTGTGAGACGTTGAAAGGAGATAATGGTGGGATTCTTCCACTGAAGGTGTTTGGCTGTGTGTGCTTTGTGAAGGATAACAGACCATCCGTCGGGAAGCTTGCCCCTAGAGCGGTGAAGTGTGTTTTTGTGGGATATTCTGCTACTCAAAAGGGATACGTTTGCTGGAACCCGGTGGAGAAAAGACTGTTCGTGAGCATGGATGTGTACTTTCGTGAATTTGAGCCATATTACACACAGAAGGTACCCTCATCCGTTGGTGACTCGCCCAATACTGGAAGTATGAGGCGAGAAGGGGAGATTGGTGAGAGGCAGATGAATAACGTAGAGAATAATGCAGAAAAATCGATTTCTCTAACGATTCCTTGGGAAGGAGAATTGGTTGAGGAGGAGCAGGAGAATAAAAAAGAAGAGGATAAGGAGACAAGAGGTGTTAGGCCTACGGCTCAGGGGGAGCTACTTACCTATAGTAGAAAGGGAAAGCAAATTACGGAAACAGTACCTACAGTACCACTAGTGCCAGGTCCCTTATCAACGCCTGTCCCGACTCCTGAGACACCTACACCACCATCAGATTCCTCCCAAGGTAATATCATTCCTCTCCTTACTCCTCCCACACCAATGTCAGTACGGAGGACTACTCGCAGCAATGCGGGACATCCTCCTGATAGATATGGTTAGGATCTTGCCCAGTATATATCATATTCTAGTATCCACCCTGCACATGGAGCATTCATTGCATTATTGGACTCTGTTACTGTACCTAACAATTGACAGGTTGCTAAGAAGGACCCAAAATAAAAAGCGGCTATGCACGAGGAGCTAGGAGCTCTAGAAAAGAACCGTACTTGGGAGCTAGTAAAATTACCAGAAGGGAAGAGAGCAGTTGGATGCAAGTGGGTCTTCACTGTGAAGCAGAATCCAGATGGACAGGTTGAGCGCTACAAAGCTCGTCTGGTGGCAAAAGGATATAGTCAGACATATGACATCGACTACGATGAGACTTTTGCGCCGGTGGCAAAGATGAGCACTGTTCGGACCTTAATCTCTCTGGCAGTAAATGGGGGATGGAAGCTACACCAACTAGATGTGAAGAATGCATTTCTTCATGGAGATCTAGTGGAGGAGGTATACATGGAGATACCACCAGGATTCGGTACAGATCAGATAGTGGGAAAGGTCTGCAGATTGAAGAAGTCTCTCTATGGGCTGAAGCAGTCTCCTCGTGCGTGGTTTGACAGATTCAGAAGGGCTATGATTGGTATGGGATACCAGCAGATCAACGCCGATCATACCGTGTTCTTTCGACGGAGTAGAGGCCACATTACCATACTTACGGTATATGTGGATGATATGATTATTACAGGAGATGATGAGAAGGAGATTGCCCAACTCAAAATGAAACTAGGTAAGGAATTCGAGGTGAAAAACCTTGGCTTGCTTCGATACTTTCTTGGAATAGAGATAGCTCGAGGAGCGGAGGGAATCGTCCTATCCCAGAGAAAGTATGCACTGGATCTTCTCAAAAAGACAGGGATGTTAGGGTGCAAACCTGCAACTACACTGATCGACCAGAAGTTCAAGCTAGGTGCTGAGGCTGGAGAACCAGTTGATCGTGACAGATACCAGAGGCTGGTAGGAAGATTAATCTATTTGAGTCACACACGTCCTGATATCTCTTTTGTAGTGAGCGTGGTGAGTCGCTACATGCATGATCCGAGGAAGGGTCATATGGACGCTGTGTACCAGATTCTGAGATATTTGAAGAGTGCCCCCGGAAAGGGGCTGATATTCAGAAAGAATGGACATGTGAGCATCGAGGGTTATTGTGACTCTGATTGGGCTAGCTGTGCTGATGACAGGAGGTCCACCTCAGGATATTGTATCTTTATAGGAGGCAACTTGGTCTCGTGGAAGAGCAAGAAGCAATTGGTGGTAGCGAGATCAACAGCTGAAGCAGAGTATAGAGCCATGGCCTTAGGGGTTGCAGAGTTATTGTGGTTGAAGAGTATGCTGGTGGAGCTGAAGCTGGATCAAGGAGCCAAGATGAAGCTGTGGTGTGATAACAAGTCAGCCATCAGTATTGCCAACAACCCAGTGCAGCATGATAGAACCAAACACATCGAGATCGATAGATTCTTCATCAAAGAGAAATTGAACAATGGAGTACTAGAGTTAAGTCATGTTTCAACTAAGGATCAGGCAGCAGATTGTCTGACTAAGGGACTTAGCTCAGTAGATATGATTAGAGGATGTAACAAGATGGGCTTAGTGGATATCTTTCGCCCATCTTGAGGAGTGTTGACATATTAGTATAGAGAGGGTGTTATTTGTAAGTTGTGTTGTAAGGGCCTATATAAGCCCATCTTATGGAGTAATAAAATTAGGGTTTCAATTCTACACATCCACTTCCGATCTTCATGCCTATAAGTTAATACCATATCTTTATCATTGATAATGCTAGCTACACTAGAAGATGAACATGTGCTAAGCATGGTACCGATGTATGTGAATTACCCAACTACTAATCAAGCTAAATTCCATCTATTGATTATCCAAAAAAGGTGAAGCTAACATACTTCCTACATATAAAACACAGTTATAATAAGTAGACCATGTCATATACTTGGTCTTGGCTCAGGTATCCTTTTTCAATCTGAGTCACCCTAAGCCATAGTTGCGCAATTCCCTAGAGAAACCACCCCCTCGAATTGTCGTACAGTTCCTGCGAACCGATTCCCAACACATTTGCAAACCGATTCCCTCCAATACACGAATTTTTCCCCTAAAATTAGCATACCACTTTTGTGGGGAGAAAAGTCCCTTTAAGTGCACATGCGCCAGACGAACCATGTGAAAAAAATAGAGCAAAGAAACAAACCCCATAAAAAAGAAGTGTTTTAAGTATTTTATATGAAAAAACATTGAAATGCATAATTAGCTTTCGAGCTTCTACATTCCTACTATATACTTTGGAAAAGTCTTAAGGGCGCTCAAAAAAAGATTTACAACATACAGTTGTCTGAACTTGCGTACCAAAGAAAGCTACCCCCATCAAATACAAATTTTCTAAGCGGCAAATTGCGTATCCAAATTCGTGACATGACCCACTACGTACCGCATGCCCTGTACCTATGCCCTAAGTTCATCCACAAAAGTTCCCTAGATCCTAATCCTAAAATCAAAAAAAAAAAAAAAACCCCAGAAGATACTTGGGGCCTTTTTAGCTATGAACAAATAAATACAACTAAATTCACAAGCAAGTGCAAATAACATAAAAGTTACAGCAACCCATTTGCATCAAAGAGCAAAGAATCACAAAACCCATAAAAAAGGTGAAAACAAAAGAGAAAAAGAGCTCACCAGGGAGTGGAACGGGAGATGGGCTGAATGGGTTTCTTGAGGAGGAGGAGAAGGGGGAGAGAGAATGGTGAGCTGTTCTTGCTGCTGCCGCTGCTGCTGCTCTTGGTTTGGATTTGAGAGTGGAGTTAATGAAGGAGGAGAGTGGTGAGATTTTGATACTGGTGGAGCAGGATAACGGGGTGCGGTGCAGGGTAAAGGAGGTCGGGGAAATTTGGGGAAGGCACTCCATCGAGGGAGGTGGGGGGATGGAGTGAGAAGAAGCTGATAAGCTCTCAAAAACTCTGCTTCTTTGCCAATTACGGGTCGAATCGGATCGGGTCGGGTAGAAGTCGTTTCCATTACTAAGAAATGTAGTTATTATCCAAACTTTTCTTCTGTTTTTTTCCCCTCATTATGTAAACCACCTTTAAAATAGTGTGATTATAGGAAAACAACTTTTAAAGTTTAATTTATACAAAACCGCCTTTAAAATGAGTTTCAGTTGCAATCAATCATCTACTTATTTTCTAGTGAATTTTTGACTTGGGCTTGGTTTGGTAAGGGATTTGAGGAGAGAAGGATGTGCAATCAGGTGAAGGGATTGACATCCTTTAAGCCTTCATACTTGGTTGGAGAGGGAGGAGGGTAAAGATGATTACTTTTGTAGTTCATTTTCTCTTTCCTCTTGTGTCCTCTCGATTTAAAGGGACTCTTCTCTTTGTACATTTTTTGCTCATTTTGTGGTGTCCCTCCCTTCACCTCCCCTCCACTCAACCTCCCCCTTCTAAAAACCCCCAATCAAAGGCAAGTTTAATTTTTTTTATCGCATCCCTCTTACCACATCAAGCCTTAAATTCTTAAAACACCGTTAAAAATTCATGTGGCAAGCACATGACATGCCTTCTTAACCAAACTTAGTGCTTGACACGTGTTTTGAAGGGTATTTCATGGTTTTAGTTGATAATCCAACAGGAATTATATTAAGGTCATTGATTGCAAGTGGAACTCTCTTCAGAGGTGTTTTTTACTTTATATAAAACTTTGAAAATAGTTTCCGTAAAATCATCCAATTTTAAAGGTGATTTCTAGGAAAACCCCATCTAACTTTCACATTGTCACCAGATTCTATCACTTACTATCAACCATCCACCTTTTCTAGATTAGTGATAACTGTACTACTGCGTCAATGCTACTTCTACATTATAAATATTGAAAATTGTGGAATCTATTCTCTTTCACTTTTTTCGAAATTAATTGACTCATCAAGGAAGCTCACATTTTTCTCTCATATAGCATAGAAGTAGTTTAAGAAAGAGCACTGTAGTTATCATTTTTTCCTTTTCATTCCTAAGGATAATAGTTAGAATCAATTAGTGAAACCACTATTTTTATTCATAATAATGTATTAATTATTTGGATACAGAGAGAATTCAAATCCTTGTCAAAACAAAACAACTTGTTGAATTTGATGAGAGAAGAACTAAGCATGGCTTCTACTAAAAAATCACTAGAACTATGGAGAGATTTATAAGATCATATTTACTAAAAGGGTTTTTGCATGAAGACCAACTTTAAATTTGTTAAATTGACAAATAGCATATTTCTCTCTTTTTTTTATAGGAAATCACCTTTAAATGTAGTTATTGTGTAATGTCACATATTTTGCTGATTTCTTCTTAAAAAGACCCTCTCTTCCAAACATATCCTCACCCTAAGCTGATTCCCTCTTCCCTCACTCTTATTTCTTTCCATTAAACCCACGCTCTAGTTTTAGAGAAGAGAGAAGAAATTGAGAAGAAAGGTTGGCTTTAAATTGAAATTCCCCCATTATTATTTGTTGTTTCTCTTTCAATTGGTAGAGGGGTGTTTTGAGTTTTCAATACCTTCTGAGTTTCCTGGTGTTGCTTCTTCTTCTTCATCATCATATATGGCAGATCAAGGGAGGTGGGGTGTCAATGCATGGAATTTGAGGGCTTCAATGCTAATGTGGAAGACAAAGGCTAACCCAATGAGAAGATTCTTCATCTATCCTTTCCCAAATCCTTCAATTGGTGATAGAAGATGTGAGTTTGTTAAATAATATGATAGAGAGATTGTTGGAGGCCAAACGAACTGTTGAACAAACTTACTACTGAGAATAAGAAAATGAAGGCAGAGAGCTTCAAGAGATGAGCAAGGAGATTGAGGAGATGAAAGATGAAAGTAAGAACTTGGCAATTGAGAATAAACAACTCAAGGTTGAGCTTATGTCACCAATCGAAGATCAGCAACATGTGCTCAGGGTGAGGGTATACAATAGCCCCAGTTAAAGGTGGTTTTCATAAATACAAAAAAAAAGGAGGTAAATTGTAATTTTCATCGATTTAGATAAAAGTAAAGATGTTTTCCATATAAGAACACTTCATCAAATACATACGAACCATCGGATAGAATCTTAGATCACAAGCGTACGCAGTCATTTATTTGTATCCTAAAATTAATTTTAAATTTTAAACTCATGTAAATGGTGTGTAAATCGGATGGAATGGAACAGAGCCCTTAAAAGATTGAATAATAGTACCCTCCGAAATGAATTTACAGATGTCCTCAATATGTGTTTTTGTAATAATGAATCTCATTATTACAAAACTCTCAATTCATCAACTAAACACCAAAGACTTTATTCAACCTTCACCTAGAAGACAATAACAATCTTGAATTATATTCCTTTCTCCGTTCTAAGAAATTGAAAAATCATCAACTCCACCTAATCCCTAGTCTTTGAAAAGAATGAAAACAACCAATGAGTTCACAACTCAATAAGTGGATAAATTCATACATTAAACACTGGTTTTGTAAAACTAAAATAAATTAACTTGATAAGAAAAATACTAAAATAATAAAAAATTATAATGCAACATTTTTAAAATATATACATGCAATAGAAATAAGCAGATCACGTCTCAATGCGGTCAACACTTTGATACTCTGGTTGACTTGGCAAACCCTAGTATTATATAGCCCGTGTTAGGTCTCATGTTTATGAGCTTATCATCTAATCTTATTTTGATGATTAACAAACAATTCCTAATTATATTTTTTGAGTATTTGCATTTGCTTGTTAGGCATCCTAAACAAACATCCTCTGTTGGAGGTTGGAAGGATTTGCGCCTTAACGACGATATTTTTGGAGGTTGGCGGAAATCGGAACGAAGTTGTCGCAATTCAAGTCGAGATACATTATCGCTTCATCCCGCTACCAAGATCGAGCTTCACAAGGATTATATGCTTGGTATAATGTTTATAGCTTAGGTGTTTATTTTATGTGTTATACTTAAAAGCTCAAATCATACACACACACACACACGTTATTTCACAAAACGGTCAAAAATATGTTTAGCCCTCTAAATATAAAAAAGTTTTCAAAATTCATCTATTTGGGAAGATAATGTGTTTGAAATATTTTCATCAGAATCATGTGTTAACGATTTCGTATCCTTGTTGATTCTGGTAATATATGAAATCATATTGGTACGTTTTGCAAAATAATGAGTTTTCACAAATGGGAAATAATTTTTTAGAAATTCCTTTTCTAACATGTTTATTTTCATATATATAAACATTTCTCTAAGTTTTACTATTTTTGGAGTTGATTTGCTATTTTAATTTGAATTTAGAAAATCAGCTTTTCAAAATTCAAGTTTATATGAATAGTGTTTTAAGTCGACCGATTTTATTCAACAGTCGACCGACCAGTGCAGTTTTTTCAGTCTGTGTTTTACAGTCATATCAGTCGACCGACTAGAAGTATCAATCAACCGAACATTGTTTTTCAGTCGACCGATAAAATTCATCAGTCAACCGATCATCGGTTAGTTTTCTGTAACATCTGGTTTTGACTGCTTTGTTTGAGAGGCTATAAATAGCCCTCAAGACTTGGTTTTTCACTAAGAGTTTTACAAGATTGTTTCACCAGTTTGTTTCTAAGTTAAAGGGTGTTTGTTTGTGTGAAGAAAGTTTCACAAAAAGAAGAGTCTTAATTTCGGTTTGAGGCGTTCAACCTCAAATCTCTATATCATCTCTTTGTATGGAGAAGTTTTCTAAACTCATTCTCTAGCTTTATCTTTGTTTTGATTCTTTTATATACAAGGTAGATTTATTAGAGTTTGATTTCGTTTTACTCATTGTTTTCACACAAAACCACTTGAGCTTAACTATTTCACATATAGTATATTTGGATTGTGGGGTTGATTCATTGAGTGAGTTTTCAATTTCGTTCTCATTTGTATTAGAGAACAATATCTTTGTTTGACTTATTGTTGAACATGTTGTAATACACGAGAACACTTGGAGGAGTGGTTGGAGAGAGATCGGGATTAATTCCAAGAAGAGTGGGTTGGTAGTAAAGCCTAGGAAGAGGTGGTAAATCCAAACACTTGAGGAAGGTAACACAGGTAGTCCAACACTTAGAGGAGTGTCTTGCGGGATTGACAACATATAGATTGTAAAACTTTCCGGTGAACTTAAGAAACCGATTATGTAGTTATTTGAGATATAGTGGAGATCTATCTCCTCGAGGTGAGGAGCGGAGACGTAGGTCGTGGGTTGACCGAATTCCGTGATCAATTCTTGTTGTTTGCGATTGTGTTTTTGGCGTACTATTTCTCTTTATATCTTGTGCTTATTGTTTATATCACCTATTGTATAATTATTTATCCTTGCATATCCTCTTGCATATCATATTGTCAAGGACTTTGCATTATTAGTTTTAATTTGGCATCTAAATCAGATTAGATTAGCAATTATCACATTCACCCCCTCTAGGGTACTTTTATTTGTTATCAGAGCTTGGTGCTCTTGATTTGTGGGTTAATCACCTAGAGTCAAAGATCCTCGTTATTATACTTTGCTAATTTAGTTTTTTTATTTTTATCTTGCTTGCATAGTTTTCATGGATATACACGATGTGTAGGGTCGAAAAATTGATGTTGGGATTGATTTTCTTGTTTTAAGAAATGGGTTCGATTACTTGGTACGAAACCCTTACAATCACTCACACTCTCTCTCGATTACAGAGGAAGAGGAGATTAATTCGGCTTCTCTTTTGTTTAAGGTAGGTTCTAGGTGGGGAAAGGATGCTTCCGCCGATGCTTGAGTCGAGCTTGCCTCCCGTTGACGATCAGAACAAGATCACAAGAGCTTCTGACGCGGGTTAGAGCATGAGAATACGAACGTCGATTTCTCTTCTCACGATAGCCAAAGATCTCCAAGTCCGAGTATCGAAAGCCAAAGTCCAGTCCTCCTCTTAATAGCTGCTCGAGGCTATTTATAGGAGTTTGAGCACGTAACCGACGTGCTACAATCGTGGAGTCGTGGGCGTAACTGATGCGCTAAAATTATGGAGTCGTGGCGTAACTGACTCCTTGAATCTAGCCCACGTGGCTGACTGGGTCTTCGTGGCCGTTACAGCCTGATTTAATATGGGTAACGAACTTCACTGTGTTGGCGAACCTCGTCCTTGATGTCGAACCTCACTACGTGGCGAGCCTCGTCTTTGAAGTTGAGCCTCACTGCGTGGCGAGCCTCGTGAGCTTCTTTAATAATGAGCTTCGTCTTCACTGACGAGCTTTAAGTCTGATTACAAGCTTTGTTTTCATTGACGAACTTCACCTCCGATGATGAACTCCGAACCTTGTATCCAATGACGAGCTTCGAACCTCGTTTCCAATAACAAGCTTCGTCTTTGATGTCAAGTCTCATTTCCAATGATGAGATTCGAACCTCGTTTCCAATGATGAGCTTCACATCTTGTTTCCAACGACAAGCTTTGTTGTCTGAGACAAGGTTCATCATTGTAATGACTCTCGTCATGCTCGTATCAAAATTATTTTAACTAGTATTAAAATTTCATGGTCATTATATTCTACCCCTCTTAAAATAAATTCTGTCATTGGAATTAAAATAAGAAAGAACCCAAGGACAGATATATGGAGCGAGTGTGTAGTCGGGAAGTGACGAGACAAGAAACAGTGGAAAGCTTCGGAGTCAAAAAGTGATTACGTAGGGACTAAGACATAATTCGTCGAGATGATAGGATAAGGCTAACTATAGTCTTACAGATGAAATGTGATACACATCTAAGTTGTCCATTATATTCTCACTGGTAGGAACTCGGGACCGTGACCTGTATGGGCCACCAAAAAAACTTGTCACGCCCCACTTCCCAAAAGATGTTACTTGCAGAAGATGTTAAAAAAATTTAGTTTTGATGGAAATGCAAAGGCTGTGAGTACGCCATTGACTCCCCACTTCAAGCTTTCAGCTTTGATGTCACATGTTTCGGTTGAGGATAAAGATTATATGTCAAAGGTTCCATATGCTAGTGCGGTTGGTAGTTTGATGTATGCGATGGTGTGTATGAGGTCAGATCTGTCACAGGCCGTGAGCATGGTATCGAGGTATATGCACAACCTCGGGAAGGGTCATTGGAAGGCCGTGAAGTGGATTTTACGGTATGTTAAAGGCACCATAGATGTTGGTTTGATTTTTCAGAAGAATGAGAAGAATGTGCATGATCTTATTGGCTATGTGGATTCAGATTATGCGGGGGATCTTGACAAGTGCCGGTCTGCTTCAGGATATGTGTTTACATTGGCAGGAGCACCGATATGTTGGATATGTACACTTCAGTCTACAATGGCTCTATCTACTACAGAGGTGGAGTATATGTCAGTGAATGAAGCTGTGAAGGAGGCTTTGTGGTTGTATAGATTGTTGGAGGACTTGGGGATTGCACAGGAGACCCTTCGGGTATATTATGATAGCATGTCAGCTATCTATTTGGCAAAGAACTAGGTTTATCATGCACGCACGAAGCATATTGATATTAGATTCCACTTTGTTTGTGATGTTTTAGATGATGGAGACGTCATATTGGAGAAGATTCACACGAAGGACAACCCTGCGGATATGTTGACCAAAGTTATTTCAGGTGCGAAATTTGGTCATTGTTTGAAGCTATTGAATATTCTTCAAAGTTGAGGGTATTTGGAGGCCATTTGGGTGAACTACGTGAGGCTTGATTCCTTAGGCAAGATGATACGTAGGCAGTCTTTTCGATGCAGCCAGTTGGATTTGTTGATTTCGACGGAGGGGGGATTGTTTGAGCTCTCGTTTGGGTTCCCGACTTGTTGTGGATTGAGTCCGTTGTCGTGGGTTGATTCTACTTTGTACTGGATGCAACAAGTGAGACATTTAGATGTTTTGGTGTCGGCTCAGTTTTGGAAGAAACTTCACCGAGGTGGAGATTTGTAGAAGTGGCGAACACGACGAAGAACAGCTCCGGAAAATGGGCAGAAAGCAAGTTTCAGGCTGTCCGGTTGACCGCGAGTCAGCTGTAGTCGACCGGAAACGTGCACAAGTCGAATGCACGTTCTGGGTTTGGAGACAGTCGACCGCCAGGGTTTGGTCGACCGTAGCAGTCAACCGCTAAACCCTGTAGGCGATTTTTGTTTTTGTCGTTCCTTTGTGGTCGACCGCGACGAATTTGGCGGTCGACCGCCAGTTGGGTTTGCAGTTGAGTGTTGGGTTTTAACCCGTTTCTTTTGTTGTTGGTATATAACCCTAAACCTGATTAATTAGGGTTAAGCAATGATGATTTGAGCAGACTTTTGAGAGAGTATTGTGCATCCTTTGTGAGAGGATTTGTGAGAGATCTAGAGAGCTTTGTTCTAGGATTTATCTCGTTCTTGTTTGTGCACTTTTGTGTGATTCGAGTTCCGCTGCGCACAACAATGTATACAGTCTTCTCTGAAAAAATAATATTATAATAATAAAGAAAATGTACATGAAAGTGCGTGGTTGTGTTGTTTGCAGCAAAGATTTTTACTTTTTTTTTATTTTTAATTTTAGTGAGGGCTCTTTCTCACCTTACGAGACTTCGAATTTCTCTGATTTAGCTCGGAAGCTTCTCTCCTCTTGCATTGCCACGACTCTTTCTCCAAACAAGAATCAAAATTCCTTCTGAGCAAGGAGTTGGGAATATCAGAGGTGTTCCTTATAAAGTGGAAATAAAACTTTATGGAACCTGAAAAGAATAGTTGAGTAGCAAACCGTTAAACATGAACTTTTCTAATTACAGTTTAATTCCGTCATTCAATCCTATCATTCTAACGTAACTACATGTAGTTAAAGAAAATAACTCTTTGATATCCTCAGAGACTTCTCGTCTGTTAAAGTTCATTCAGAACTCTGAATGGGGGTTAAGATAAATCCCAAACAGTGAAATAAGCAAAGAGTGTGCAGGAAAAGTTAAGCAAAATTAACAACCAAAACAAAGTATAAGTTCTCCACGTAGCCAATGTAAACAATGATCAATGGCATTTTGGAAATTACACTAAACCCTCGAGAACTTTCGGCATTTAATCACACTAAATTCCCAATAAGTTTTGCATATTTTGTGGAAAGCCGCCAATAAGTTTTTGCATTTTACAGATAACCCAATAAATTGGAACCAGAAAACAACATAAAAAATACATTTTGAATGTTATTAGGGTTGCGTAATTTAACAAAAAGATATTGGGGGTTAATTTTCTGAAAAATTCATGGGGGGTAATTTGAATGTTAACTGGGGTTGTGTATTTTATCCAAAAGATACTGGGGATTAATTTTCTGCAAAAGTTATTGGGGGTTTAGTGCAATTTGAAAAGTTCACGGGGGTTTATTATGAAACGCGAAAAGTTCTTGGGGTTTAGTGTAATTTACGCTTGCATTAGTTGTGTTCAGCCTTCAGAATTTGCGGTAAATGAAGAAATAACACAAAAACCCTAATTACTCGAATGGACACCAAAGCAAGCAGAGGAAAAACCTCAAACAACAAAGCAACTGGCTTTACGTATCAATTTCAGATTTATACCTCATCGCTGATTCAAAGACAAAACAAAGAGCTCCACATCGGACATCGCATCATTCAATTAAAATGCAAAAGTAACATTCTATATTCGTCTATTTACAAATCTTACGAGGATCAACTACCAACATCATTATCATAATACTTCAAGTTCCCCACCTCTTTTTGTCTTGAAGTAGCTATATTTTTAATCAGCTTTTAGCTAGGTACGTGTTAGTGAGCTTTGAAAATATTGCTCATCTAACATTTTGAAATTTGAATCCTTTCCCTTTATACAGCATATCGCTATTTTCTTCTCATCTTATAATCAACTATTAGTAATTATATGTAAATTACTAATCGTAGGTGCCAACCTGGAGAGGTCTCAGCTGCAATAAATACAAATCCAGATCTAATTTTCTACAAAATGTACAGAATGTGGATTAATTCTTCGCTGTTGACTTGTACAGTCTGATTGAGTACATAAAAAGCTATCGACTCTTGCAGCGCAAACACCTGACGTTAAGGTTGCCAGCTGATACTATATAGTATATAATATAAATTTTACCCAGAGCTCAACAAAAGGGCACTGACTTTCTTGCACAACTTGGATCCACAAATCAAAGCACAAATTGATGTAGTAGCTGTAGATTCGAGGTGAAGAATTGTAGATTCGACGAGTGTATGGAGTTGACTGCATTGGATAAGTCTAGGAGAGCTTTTAGGTGCTGCGCAGTCGACCGCAGGTAGCGCGGCGGTCGACCGCGATCGTGCACTTATGCTGGGATTGGCTTTGGATGATCGGCGGTCGACCGCGCATGGCGCGACGTGTTGGCCTTCTTGTTTTGATGATGTTTAACAAATAATTTACCACTAATGTTGTTTGTCTAGTATTTGTGTTTTCTTATTTATTATAGACAAACAACGTAGTTGGAGGTTGGATGGATTGCGCTTCAACGATCATATCCAAAGGAGGTTGGCGGAATGTCGGTGAAGCTTATACAATTCAAGTTAAAGATCAAGTTCAAGCTTCATCCGCGAGATTACCAAGAAGAGCTTATTGAAGATCAAGATCTAGCTTGGGTAATCTAGTTTAGATTTTATATTATGTGTGTTAGTACTTTAAGCTCAATCATATACACACATACACGTTTTGGTTTTTGTATATATATAGTTATATATATACATATATGTTTTGGTTTGATAGTTTTCAAGTTTTACTATGAAACAATTGAATATAATTAGAAAACATATTTTTGTTTTATACTTATATGCATATATATGATTTCATCAATATCAATTTTAGTTAGTTCAATGAAATCATGTTTTAGTGCATTATATGTGTATTTTGATAAAATACTACATTCATTATTTATAGACTTCATAACAATAGTTTACATCTTTCTTCAAGTCTATAAAATCATTTTGTAAAGTTTCAAAAGTTGGTTTAGGTCAAAACATCAAACTCATGTGTTTACATTTTCATGTTTTGGACTATTTTGTAAAATAATGATATTTTTCATTTGGGAAGTCCTTTTTAGAAACCAGTCGTTGTCGCATGTTTATTATCATGTCTACAATTATTCCCCAAAGTTTTATATTTTTTGGAATTTATTTGATATTTTTAAACAGGGTTTTAAAATCAAAAAAACAGTTTTTAAAATCAGATTTTCATGTATCAGTTCTCGGTCGACCGTACCGGTCGACTGCCCCTATGTTCTTTCATCAGTGGGCAGCAAAGAGTTTGTTAGTCGACCGCCACGGTCGACCGAGAGCTCGAAATTTCCATCGGTCGACCGCACCGGTCGACCGAAGAAGTCTCTGCGCGTTTTCTCCGATTGGAACCTGGATCGCGGTCGACCGCGAGAATTTCCGGTCGACCGCCAATATATCCATTGGCTCCCTAACTGCTATTTCTGAGCTGATTTTTCTGGGGCTTTTTGGACTTTTCCTTAGGGGTTTTTAGCTGAGTTTTTGAGTGGGTATAAATACCCTATTGCTGCTCTCTTTCAAGTAATCCAAGAAGTTTTTAAACAAGGGTTTAAGATTGTTTAGTTTTGGTTTAAGTTTGTTTTGGGTTTGCTGTTACAAAGAGGAGTTTACATCAACTATTGAAGAGTTCATCTTTAACATTTCATCATCCTCTCTTTGTGTTTATAGAGAAGTTTCTTTAACTCTATTTCCTAGCATTTCTACTATTGTATTTCATATCAATCTTATTGCTAGTTCTTATTGAGTTAAGTTTTTATTTATATCTCATTATTACACACATCCACTTGAGCTTATTGTATTTGCATACATTATATAGTTGGGTTGTGGGATTGTGTGACATTGAGTTGAGCCTAATTGAGTTCTCACATTGTTAGAGAGAACAATCATTTGTTATATTGTGCTTATTGTGAGATTCACTTTGTAATACACTTGTACACCAAGAGAGAAGTGTGTGGCGAGAGTCGGGGATCGTCCCAAGAGGAGTGGCGTCGGTTGACAAACCTAGGGAGAGGTTGTATCCGAGCACTTGAGGGAGACACGTCTAGTTCAACACTTAGTGGGTGTAGAGTGTGATTGCAAGAGTGTTGATTGTAAAGTTTTCGGTTAGCTAGAAAACCGAGTGTGAGGTATAAACGTTATTCGGGTGAACGTAGAAAACCAGGTTGTGATAGTGAAGTATCTCCTCGAGGTGAGGAGAGGGGACGTAGGTCGTGGGGACCGAACCTCGTAAACATATCTTTTGTTTGTGATTGCATTGGCGCACTTGTTTTCATGTTCATATCTTACATCGCTATTGTGTATTGCTTGTTGATCATTTTTCCCTATCACATTTGTAGTTAAATTGTTTACCCCTTGTGTTAGTTTATATATCCTTGCATATATATTTTCATCATATAGGATATATCTCATTGTTCATATTGCTTATCCTAGCTCATATATATTGTTGTATTTCATACTTGCTAGGATAACTTGTTAATTAGTTTTAATTTGTATTTAATCGGATTAGATTAGCATAAGACCCTAATCACCCCCCTCTAGGGTCTAACACGACGGTCGACCGCGGCTGGCCCAGGTAATGGAGTTTGGCTCTGGATGTTTGGCGGTCGACCGCGCGTGACGCGGCGTTCGACCGCGTTTTTTTCAGAGACTTTGGCTGAGTTCACTGGCTTATCGCGGTCGATCGTACATGGCGCTGCGGTCGATCGCGACGCAGTTTCGGGTTTGGGTTCTGTTTCTAGACCCGTTTTTCATTTGGGCTTGTTATAAATACCTAGATCTGATTTCTAGGGTTTGAGCAAGCAAGGGTTTGAGCTGCTGAAAGGTGTTTTGTTGGGCTTCTATTGTAGGAGCATTTGGAGAGATCAAGAGTGGGTTGTTGTGGGGTTTTTGTGTGATATTTGTAACCTTAGTTGTATCCTCTTGATTTCTAATAGTGAAAACCCCCCCTTCCTTATCCCGTGGACGTAGACATTTGCTGAACCACGTTAAAATTGGTGTTATTGTGTTTGTGCTATTGATTGGTTGTTTGGTTTATCTCTCTCGGCTATTTGGTTGGATCTCGGCATAGTAGGGGTTCCTTCCCAACAAGTGGTATCAGAGCTCCGGGCAACGCTTGGGCTTGTTGGAGGTGTAAATCAGTTGGGAAGTTCATCTAGAGCTTCGGTTGGTGATAAAAGTAGAATCTTTGTGGTAGAAATTCTATCTTTGTTCAATTTGGATCTATTTCTTGTTTGTTCCGTAATTGTTATTGGGTGCTTTGAGATATATGACCGGGAAAGATAAAAGTGAGGAGGGTTCTTCTAGTGTGAAGACTGTCCAAAGTTTGAGTATCCATTCTATAAAGATAGATGTGGAGAAGTTCGATGGCACAAATAATTTTAGACTTTAGCGATGTGAAGTCTTGGATGCGCTAAATGCGCAAAATTTGGAAGAAACGTTAGAGTTGGACAGGAAACCGGACGACATTGATGAGAAGGTTTGGAAGAAAATAAATAGAACGGTGTGTGGTGTGATTAGATCTTACCTCACTCAAGATCTAAAATATGATGTGATGAATGAGACTTCGGCAAAGAAGATTTGGGAAGTCCTAGAGGGCAAGTATTTGACGAAGAGTGTCGAAAATCGCTTGCATTTGAAGAGGAGGCTTTATCGCTTCTAATTGAAGAAGGGGACATCCATTAGTGATCACATGAACCACTACACGAAGTTACTTGCAGATTTAAGGAATGTAGATGTTATGGTTGAAGACGAGGATAAGACATTGTTGTTATTGAGTTCCTTATCTGATGAGGAATATGAGATATTCGTCCTTACTCTTATTAATGGGAAGGCATCTCTTTCGTATAGTGAAGTCACTGTGGCACTTGTGAATTATCAACTTCGTAAGAAGGATAATGAGACTTCCATTGAGCCGGTAGCGAGGGTATTGGTTGCAAGAGCTAGAAGTCCAAACCGTGGTAGGAAGTAGCAGTCTAGAGGGGGGCATCCTATAGTTGGTAGGAATCAGTATACCTTTTGTAGAGAGGATGGACATTGGAAAGCCGAATACCCAAAATTGCAAGCCGGGAAGAATAAGGGGAAAACTATTCAAGCTTCAGAGTTGAATGTTTCCAAGGCTAATGGTGATGTTTCAGATTCAGATTCTTTGGGCTATTCGTGCCCAGCTCTTCCGTCAGTTGGTGTTGCCGACTCCACCGAGTGGATGTTAGATTCGAGTGCTACTTACCACATATGCTTTAGGAGGGATTGGTTCTCCAGCTTTCAGAAGTTAGAAAGAGGGAATGTTGTACTTATGGGTAATGATCACAGATGCCCTATTGGTGGTATTGATACCGTTCAGATTCGGATGAGTGACGGGATGATTCGGGAGTTGGTTGAAGTGAGGTTCGTTCCTCAATTGAGAAAGAATATCATTTCACTTAGGACATTGAAAGCAGCAGGCTATAGGGTGACCTTGGCGGATGCACGCTTGAAGGTCACATTGGGGTCCATGATTGTGATGAAGGGTGTTAGGAGAAGTAACTTGTATTATCTGCTTGGGAGCATGGTGATTGATAGTGCGCTGACGACTTCTTTGGCTAGACCGTGGCATTGTTTGGTGCTGGGGTATATGATTGGCTATGTCGTGTATAGATTGTTGAGGAGTGTTATGACCTGTAGATTGAAGTCCTTTGAGCACATTGAGATGAGCGAGAAGACCGAGGTGGAGTTTAGTACTTCTATCCATCGATCGAGTGGTCTTATTGGAGGTGTTCAGTCAGGCATTGGGGGGCCTTCCATGGAGGCATCATTAGGAGATAATCAGTATTTTGTTTCCTATGTTGGGGATTGTACTAGGCATATATGGGTTGCAACCAAGTCCCGTTGATATGAAGCCTTAGTAGTCCGCAACAGTTGGAGGAGGTGTATTAGCAGAAAGGCTACCCGTCGTACTAGTTCTAGTAGGGGTTCTTTCTTGCATTTGTGCAGAGCTCATGACAGTTGGAGATACTTCATAGGAGAGGAGACAGTGGGGCGACGAGATGAGATGGAAGATTTAGTGGGTCGTTCTTTTCTGGAGGAGGATCAGTGGTGGTTGTCGAATAGTGTATTTGGTATTCGGGCTCCGATAGGTTTGGGCCATCTTATGAGGTTGCTGACTGTTGCGTTAGATATTGTTAGATCTGGTGGAGCTGCTTCAGATTTTGGTTGGCGTCGGATATTTGGCTACCCAGCACTTGGTCACATCGTGGATGTAAGATTGGATCCGATTGCATAATTGGGATTCAGAGGCTCGTTTGACTATCAGTTGGGAGCTTCTGAGTTTGGACTGAGCAGGTATATCACTTTGGACTCTCGGCAGGTAGAGAGTATTGATCAGATCAGTGGGATATCACAGGGGGTGGAGGGTGATGCTACTCCACATTGGGTGAAGCTTACTCCACATACTCCAGGTCATTCTGCATTATTTAGGATTCTAGCTGAGGTGGCACAGCGTGAGAGTCATTTGGATTCGGATGCGGATGATGAGTTGGTAGATCCGAGTACAGCTGGTGGATGTAGCTTAGTTATGGCCATTGGATCACCTCAGGTGGAGGTGTTTGGATTGTTTCAGTATGGGGCCATTGGTGATGCTGTTAGCCGCACATTAGATGTTGGTATTAGTGAAGAGTTGAGAACTCTTATTTTGGATTGAGGGCCTTTGGAGGCCATTGGATGAACTACGTGAAGGCTTGATTCCTTGGGCAAGAGGATACGTAGGCAGTCAGTTTTGATGCAGCCGATTTGGTGAGTAGACACTGTTGGTTTGGGTGAGTGTTTTCACTCCCGTTTGGGTCTCGACTTGTTATGGATGGAGTCCGTTGTCATGAGTCCGTTGTCATAGCGTACTGGACGCAACAAGTGAGGCATTTGGTGTGGTCGGTGTCGGCTCAGTTTTAGGAAAACGTTCGCCGAGGTGGAGAATTGTAGATTCGAGGTGGAGATTTGTAGATTCGGTGAGTGTATGGAGTTGACTGCATTGGATAAGTCTAGGAGAGCTTTTGGGTGCTGCACAGTCGATCGCAGGTGGCGCGGCGGTCGACCGCGATCGTGCACGTATGCTGGGATTGGCTTTGGATGATCGGCGGTCGACCGCGCATGGCGCGGCGGTCGACCGCGGCTGGCCCAGGTAATGGCGTTTGGCTCTGGATGTTTGGCGGTCGACCGCGCATGGCGCGGCGGTCGACCGCGTTTTTTCCAGAGACTTTGGCTGAGTTCCCTGGCTTATCGCGGTTGACCGCACATGGCGCTGCGGTCGACCGCGACGCAGTTTCGGGTTTGGGTTCTGTTTCCAGACTCGTTTTGTTTGGGCTTGTTATAAATACCTAGATCTGATTTCTAGGGTTTGAGCAAGCATGGGTTTGAGCTGCTGAAAGAGGTTTTGTTGGACTTCTATTATAGGAGCATTTGGAGAGATCAAGAGTGAGTTGTTGTGGGTTTTTGGTGTGAGATTTGTAACCCTACTTGTATCCTCTTGATTTCTAATAGTGAAAACCCCCCTTCCTTGCCCCGTGGACGTAAGCATTTGCTGAACCACGTTAAAATTGGTGTTATTGTGTTTGTGCTATTGATTGGTTGTTTGGTTTATCTCTCTCGGCTATTTGGTTGGATCTCGGCATAGTAGGAGTTCCTCCCCAACAGTAGCGGTGGTGGCATTCTACTTCAAAGAAAAATATATTTAATGATGTTCATATCTTGATGTTCATACCTTGCGCTAATGACGTATCAAAAAGATACATTTCCTTAATAAGTGGACCTAAGACCTTTTTTACCGTTTCAACGGTGGTAGGAAGTAGAATACAAATCTTATTAGAACACTCTGCATTTTTGTATACTCTTCGTGAATTTCATTGCTTGTATATAGGAGCACTGTGATAAAAAATAGTATTCAAGAAAGAATGTAATGATGACGGTCTATTGCATTAATGATGTACTAACGCAATATTCAAATTTTCTTTAGTGGAATGAGGAGTTTGTGTATCAATCTAATGAGAAAGTATCCAGCCAGTGAGTTTGACCCATGACATTAATGATGCATCGAAAATATACTAACTGCTAGATCGATGCGCGAAACCTAAAAATCCAGTGATCCAAGGCTTGATATTTCGTTAGGGGATATTTGTTTTGGCGATAAAATGCATTGAAAAATGAAAAACCACGAGTTTAAAATCATGGATTTTTATCAAATGCATTATTTGGATGGCATTTTTCATGTCACGAATTTGCGCTTGCGATGTAGGATAAATGTATCAAATATAATTCACTAAAATGTTGATTTCACTTTGATTTGTTATTTTAGTCATATATCTCCAATAAAATTCATGTGGAGCCACACGAAACTATATTGAAATTTATCTCTCATACAAATTCTTTACAATATCATGTTGAAGATTGTGGTTAAATCTGGAATAAAAAAGTAAAAGTTAATGTGCTGTAATTTTAAACTTTTTTAAGTTAACTGATGTGCGTTTGTGAAACACTGTGCTTAAAGCAATATTTGGCCTGCTCCGGTGCAAGGATCCCAAGGCCAAACTGCTTCCAGGAACAGCAGTACAGTACTCTGCTGTGCACCAACCCAGTACTGTCAAGATCTCCTCGATCTATAAGACCTTTCGGCCAAGGCAAATATCTCATCGATCTCAGAATTTTTC
Source organism: Asparagus kiusianus (assembly GCA_022839385.1). Taxonomy (NCBI): domain Eukaryota; kingdom Viridiplantae; phylum Streptophyta; class Magnoliopsida; order Asparagales; family Asparagaceae; genus Asparagus; species Asparagus kiusianus. The sequence continues at coordinate 107,946 of BQKN01000486.1, read as the reverse complement.
GGTTCAAAACCTTTCGGTTTCAGGGCAAGTTCCTTCGGGCACAATTTCTGCAGTAGCAGCACAACAACAGCAACAACGTCAAGGTCTCCTCGATCCGACGTTCGTTTTTCAAGTTTTCTCCAAGAGCTGTCTAAGGGGTGCTATTTATAGGCCTCTAAGGCCAGCTCAAGAGTCACCCTCAATTAATGTGGCTGTTACAAATCATAAAAGCAATTATGATTGTAACAACAATCTATTAAATTGATATAAATACTGTCGTAACTATTACATGCATTAACTCCTGAATACGAGGCAATCAATGCATGCGTTACTACGAAACACGAGGGTCACATCTTAGCAAATCAGACGAACATCGTCTGTAGGACGAGCCTCTTCGAACGGGCGAACCTCGTCAAACAGGCGAACCTCGTCGAACGAGCGAACCTCGTCAAACAGGCGAACCTCGTCGAACAAGCGAACCTCATCAAATAGGCGAACCTCGTTGAACGAGCGAACCTCGTCAAACAGAGGAGCATCGTCTGATCTCGAGAACGCTTGGGTCATACCATCGTACGAATGCGTGGCTCGTCCACATGTTGCGAAGCAACCTTTGTGGCAGCCAATGTGGTGCTACCTAACCCTGACGCCTCCGTGAAGTGCAAAGTGTACCTAACAAAGCGTCACTTAGCGCTTCAGTTCGATTAGCCCTTATCCACGACCTATTGGCCCACGGCCCACGACCCACTAGAACTTATGAATGATTAATTAAAATAAAACATTTCTCGGCTTGCCGTTGGCAAGCCTCGAACAGAGCACCTTTTGAAACATCAAAATTTTAACTTTTCATTAGGCTACTAAGCATTTATGAAAAGTACTTGTAGTTAATATATATATAGTTTGAAAACTCATTTTGAAAATCGGCTTTGACCAAAAAATTCCAACATATCCAATGTATGGATTAATTTTTCAAAGTCATTTAGGTAGTTATGCAACACATGAACCAGGCAGCCCCTTAGTACTCCATTGATGCCATAAACCGAGTTCAATACTAGATACTTTTTCTGATAAGAAATATTTCTTTGACAGGTCATTAATAAAAGAGCACAGATATCACTCTCAGAAAATATCACACTTTAATGTAATAGACAAAGCCTAGTGGCTACATTCTCCGGACTTTGCTATTTAATCTTGAGATCTCCACGCTCTTAAATGAGTTTCTAATGAAACAAGATCCAAAGCTTGAAGCTAGTGGTCGGCCGTCCCTCGATCCGTCCAATTAGTTATTGGATCGGGTTTTGACCCGAAATCCGAAAAAGGATCCATCATGCATGGAGATTCGTGAAGGAATTTCTCCCGCCATCTGCGCCGGCGTGGAAGCGCCAGCAGCGTAACGTCCCCGGCGACCCCATTCTGGACCCACTATATTCCGCGTCTACACCCTTCAGCAATGAATATTGGCATGTTCACTCTTCGAAGCAAATTAGGTAATTCCAAAAAAATTCATTTACTTCAAAGTTTGCCAAGTTAACTTGGATGTAAAAAAGTTGTAATAAGATGTGAAAATTTTCATATAGACATGTAAATAGCTATTGTTGTCGTTATTTTAAAAAATGATAAAATTTTCAAAAAATGACTACTATGACTGAAAATTAAAAGGCATGGGAGATATATGTAACTTGATTTTTAAAATCTAAGAGGGATTATTCTGTCATGCCTACCATAAGGAAATTTTCTATGAATTATCCAAGAAAACTTATGCATCATGCATGAATACCTATGATCGAGCACACACGCTAGCTATAGAAAGAGCTTACAAAATTGTTTTCTCGGATTTTATTATCAATTTGGCCATAAGCCTCAATGGATTTGCTCTCTATGATTACCGATCACTTATTTCATGATGTTGTAATGTTTCACTTTGGTGTTAGAAATAATTTGAATCTAATGGCACAATGACCACTTTGTTTATATATATGTGCATGTGCACGCGTATGTGAAAGATACCGAGATGAGATTCTTATCGCGAGATGACCCAATAGACTAGCTACTTGGAATGATGATATGTTGTGCACGGATGGCGGCGCCGAGGAACCAAAACAAACGCCGATCAAAGAAGGCCAAAAACAACCAAATATCAATGCACAAAACACAAACACCAATTTTAACGTGGTTCGGCAATTGCCTACGTCCAAGGGGCAAGAAGGGGGTGGGTTTTCACTAATAGAGAAGGAGAGTACAAATTGAGATTACAAATCGCTCAAACGAACCAACTAATCTCACCAACAAATCTCTCAATCTCTCAACCAATAACCCTAACTAATTGCTCAGAAAGATCTCTCTTTTCTGTGCTCCAAAATCCCCCAAAACGCTCCTCCAAAACCCTCAAATCGTATTGGTATTTATACCAAAACAGAAACCCAAACAGACTGCAAATAGGAACTCTAACTTTCCAAAAAACCCGTCGTAAGTCGACTTATCAGTCTGCATAAGTCGACTTGGCAGAGCGAAAAACGACAACTGGAGAAGAGTTCATAAGTCGGCTTGTCAGACCTGATAAGTCGGCTTGCCAGAGCCTAAAATCAACAATCCACAGCAGATCGTAAGTCGACTTATAGTTGGCTTATCATAAGTCGACTTATGTCTGTGCATGAGTCGACTTATGACACAGAATCTGCAAAAAAACGCACAAAAACTGGAATTTTCCTAATTTCTCCACAATTCTCCACCTCGGCGAAGTTTTCCCAAAACTGAGCTAACACCAACCAACAAATGCCTCACGTGTTGAGACCCAAATGGGAGTGCGAACACTCACCCCAAATGTCGATGTCGCTCACCAAATCGGCTGCATCAAAATGACTGCCTACGTATCCTTTGCCCAAGGAATCAAGCCTTCACGTAGTTCACCCAACGGCCTCCAAAGGCCCTCAATCCAATAGAAGAGTACGCAACCCTTCTCCATCATCACCAAATCTACGACTGATAGCACCTCCAATGGCCCCGAACTGACTCAATCCAAACACCTCCACCTGAGGTAAACCAATGGCCATATCCAAAATATATCTACCAGCTGCACTCGAATCTACCAACTCGTCATCCGCATCCAAATCCAAATGACTCACACGCTGTGTCACCTCAGCTAGAATCTCCAATAATGCAGAATAACCTGGAGTACATGGAGTAATCTCCACCCAACGTGGAGTAGCATCACTCTCCACCTGCTGCGACATCCGAACGATCTGATCAACACTCTCCACCTGCTGAGAGTCCAATGTGACATACCTGCTCAGAACAAAATCAGAAGCTCCCAAACGATAATCAACTAAGCCTCCGAACCCCAAACGCGCAATTAGATCCAATCTCACATCCACGATGTGACCAAGTGCTGGGTATCCAAACATCCGACGCAACCCAAAATCTGAAGTAGCTCCACCAGATCCAAAATTTCCAAACGCAGCAGTCGGCGACCTATGACTAAGATGACCCAAATATGTAGAAGCTCCAGAACCAATGCTCGACAACCAACACCGATCCTCCTCCAGAAAGGAATGACCCATCAAAACTGTCATCTCATCTCGTCGCCCCAAAGTCTCCACACCAATGAAGTGTCTCCTATTGTCGTGAGCTCGGTACAAACGCAAGAAAGGACCCCTACCAAATCTAGAACAACTAGTTACCTTTCTGCCAATACACTTCTTCCAATTGTTGTTGACTTCTAGGACTTTACACCAACGGGAACTGGTCGCGACCCAATAATGCCTAGAACAATCATCAACTGCGGAAACTAAGATACGATTACCTCCCAATGATACCTCCTTGGAAGGCCCCCAAATGCCTGATTGAACACCTCCTAAAAGACCCCTCGCTCGATGGATAGGAGTGCCAAACTCCACCTCGGTCTTGCTCATCCCAATGTGCTCACAGGACTTCAATCTACAGGTCATAGCACTCCTCAACAACCAATGCACGGCATTACCAATCATATACCCCAACACGAAACAATGCCATAGTCTAGCCGAATCTGATGAAGTCGTCATCTCCCTATCAATCACCGTGCTCCCAAGCAAATAGTACAAATTGCTCCTTCTGACGCCCTTCATCACAATCATGGACCCAAATGTAACCTTCAAGCGTGCATCCGCCAAGGTCACCCTATAGCCTGCTGCCTCCAAAGCTCCAAGTGAAATGATGTTCTTCTTCAACTGAGGAATGAACCTCACTCCAACCAACTCTCGAATCACCCCGTCACTCATCCTGATCCGAACGGTACCGATACCACCAATAGAGCATTTGTGATCATTCCCCATGAGCACGAAATCCCCTCTTTCCAACCCCTGAAAGCTGGAGAACCAATCCCTCATAGGGCAAATGTGGTATGTAGCCCCCGAATCCAACATCCACTCTGTAGAGTAGACAACACAAACTGACGATAGTGCAGATAATGAGTAGCCCGAAGAATCTGAATCTGAATTGTTGCCACTAGCCTTGACAACATTCGCCTCTGAAGCTTGAATAGCTTTCCCCTTATTCTTCCCGGCTCGATCAACTAACTTTGGGCATTCGGCTTTCCAATATCCATCCTCTTTGCAAAAGGCACATTGATTCTTACGAACTCCAAGATGTGCCCCTCTAGACTGCGACCTCTCATTACGGTTTGGACCCTTTGCTCTTGCGACCAACGCCCCCGCTACCGGCTCAATCGAAGTCTACTTATCCTTCTTTCGAAGCCTCCTTATCCTTCTTTCGAAGCTGATAATTCACAAGTGCAGCGGTGACCTCACTATACGAAAGAGATGCCTTCCCATTAATAAGAGTAAAAACGAAGGTCTCATATTCCTCGTCGGGCAAGGAACTCAACAACAACAACGCCTTGTCCTCATCTTCAATCACCACATCTACATTCGTCAAATCCGCAAGAAGATTCGTGTAGTGGTTCATGTGATCACCAATGGAGGTTCCTTTCTTCAACTGGAAGCGGTAAAGCCTCCTCTTCAAATGCAAGCGATTCTCCACACTCTTGGTCAAATACTTGCTCTCAAGGATCACCCAAATCTTCTTTGCAGAAGTCTCATTGATCACATCATACTTTAGATCTTGAGTGAGACAAGACCTAATCACACCACACGCCGTTCGATTCATCTTTTTCCAAACCTTCTCATCAATATTGTCCGGTTTCCCGTCCAACTCCAACGTATCTTCCAAATTTTACGTGTTGAGCGCATCCATGACTTCGCATCGCCAAAGTCCAAAATTGTTTGTGCCATTGAACTTTTCCACGTCAATCTTCATCGAGTGGATATTCAAGCTTTGGACGGTCTTCACGCCGGAAGTACTGCCCATAACTCCTTCTTTCTCGGCCATAATCCTCAAAGCACCACCAAACCAATGCGGAAACAAACGAGAAATAGATCCAAACTGAAAAAGACGAGATTTTTACCAAAAAGATCCCACCTTTATCACCAAACGAAGCCCTAGATGAACTTCCAAAGCGATCTACTCCTCCAAATAGCCCAAGCGTAGCCCGAGCTCTGATACCACGGACGGCGATCAAAGAAGGCCAAAAACAAACGCTGATCAAAGAAGGCCAAAAACAACCAAATATCAATGCACAAAACACAAACACCAATTTTAACATGGTTCGGCAATTGCCTACGTCCACGGGGCAAGAAGGGGGTGGGTTTTCACTAATAGAGAAGGAGAGTACAAATTGAGATTATAAATCGCTCAAACGAACCAACTAATCTCATCAACAAATCTCTCAATCTCTCAACCAATAACCCTAACCAATTGCTCAGAAAGATCTCTCTTTTTTGTGCTCCAAAATCCCCCAAAACGCTCCTCCAAAACCCTCAAATCGTATTGGTATTTATACCAAAACAGAAACCCAAACAGACTGCAAATAGGAACTCTAACTTTTCAAAAAACCCGTCGTAAGTCGACTTATCAGTCTGCATATATAAGTCGACTTGGCAGAGCGAAAAACGACAACTGGAGAAGAATTCATAAGTCGACTTGTCAGACCTGATAAGTCGACTTGCCAGAGCCCAAAATTAACAATCCACAGCAGATCGTAAGTCGACTTATAGTCGGCTTACCATAAGTCGACTTATGCCTGTGCATGAGTCGACTTATGACACAGAATCTGCAAAAAAAACGCACAAAAACTGGAATTTTCCAAATTTCTCCACATGATAGGCACTGCTCATAGTGATTTTCACTCATCATTATCTACATGTAGAACAAGTTATATCATTTTAAAATTTCTAATTACTATTTTAGCTATGCGCAAAAAGGACATCTATGAAACTGTCTAAAATGTAGGCATATTAAACTAATTTGACTTATATTCTAGAAGACTCCAAACTATGTGAAAATTTAGCCATATACAGTTAATGTTTTGAATAAGATGTATGAGCTAATTTTGAATTTGATTACTCAATCAATCCATTTCACAATGAGGTTTCATCTCACCATCTCACCGTACGTACGTATGTATGTATATATGTGTATAAGCGTGCGTACATATATGTGTGTGTACATATATGTGTACATATAAGCGTGTGCGCGCATGCATGTGTAAATATATAGATTCTAAAATATATATTCAAAATACTGATGAAATAATACTTCAAAGAAAATTATCATAAACTATTTGTAAAAATATATCATTTTATTAGAGTGATAGATATAGATCAACTTTAGCACAATGTTATTATCGTAAAAATTTTATTTATTTAAGCATTGACATGTAATATTATTTATTTATGTAGCAAGTTGAACTCTTTTTTTAACTATAGTTTTATTTATAAAATCTTTGTTTCTCTTTTCTATATCATTTCAATTATCATTGATATGGATGCGAAAGATTACTCGTGTCAGTTTTATATAATTCTTCTACAATGGACGTTGGGCATTATAACCATTTTTTTTGATTTATAGAATTTAAAATTATTATTAAAGAAATATTTTATTTGTTTTAGAGTCACACATTTATTATTTTTACAATCTCTATTATTCAAGTTTTCACTTGTAGTTTGGTTGTAAATTTAAATAGCTTGTTTGACCTGGTTGTAAAAGAATTTATTGTTGGGGTTGGCCAGGGATGGGACGGGGGACAGGGGACGGGGGACGGGGGACTTTAATAGGGAAAAGTACATGGCAACATGTCCAATTTAAAATTACAAAATTACCCCCAAAGATACTGCAAACTTCCCAAAAAAAACAAAATATATATGGTTGAAGGAATTTCCCCATTCCCAAACTCCTATCTACCTCACCAACTTATTATTATTATTATAAAAGCTTTGCTACGGGGACCCAAAATATGGGACCAATAGGGGGAACAATTGACGTGTCCCCCCTCCTATTGGATAATGAGTTGATCATCATTAATGATGGCCAACTCATTATCTAATAGGAGGGGACACCTCACTTGTCCCTCCTATTGGTCACATATTTTGGGTCCTTGAAGAATTTTCTTATTGAGAGAAGTGTAGATATCCAAATTAAATGCAAATAAAGTAATATCTTGATAATATCTTAACCTATTTTAATTATTGAACTTTAATAGAGAAAATGTGGAACTTGCTTTAAAAGTTTACATTGATAATTAAAGAAATAGCTAAAAGACATACATAAGTATAACGATTAAAAACCGAAGGTTAATTTACTTTGAATAACTATTATGTAAATAGGTACGTCAAATGATAGGAAATAACCTTTAATCCTAAAATTAACCATATTTAAACTTGTAAAGAATTTTAAAAAGCTAAGTAATTAAACACATATATCATCTTGCATTAACCATAACAACCCCAAATAAGTTTTGGTTATACGTACGTACGTCATAATTTGGACAACAATATGAGCTCGAAGAAGAATCTGGAAGGGGTTATATGTCAAAGCCCCATTCAGTTCATGACTTTTATTTTGTATCCCCAAGGGAAACCTGCATCAAAAAAAAAAAAAAAAAAAAAAAAATTAAATTAAATTAAACTGGAAAAAAAAAAGACTTTGGATCCCTCAAAGCCCAAGTCCTCACCCTTCTTCCCATTCTATAAGTAAGCGCCAAAGTTCACTCCCAAGTAACTTACAAACCTTTCTCAATATTCGACTCCAAATTAAAGAGAGAATAAAATGGTGAGCAAAAGAGATTCTTGGTCAATACTAGTCACGCTAACACTACTACAAGTGTACGGCTCACTCGTCATTGCAGCCCGAGCGCAGGTTCCCACGAACAGGACCCTACCCCTGAGGGGTTTAGTCCTCCACCACTACAAAGTTCACAATACATGCAGATACGCCGAGGTTTTCATCAAGCATCTTGTCACCAAAGCTTGGAACAAAGACCACTCCATCACTCCGGCGCTTCTTCGGCTCGCCTACTCTGACTGCATGGTTACGGTACGCCAACTGTAGCTGTAACTGTAACTGTAACTGTAGTAGCTGTCATAATAAATTAGTAGTGTCTGTTAACGGCCATTTCGTTACACGAAACTTCAAAGTTACGGTGAGGACTCTTGAGTTATAATTTTATGTTCTAACAGAGGCGTGTTAACGTTGATCGAGTTTGCTAAGCTTAATATGAAGATTGATACACATCAAGTTTGCTCAGCGTAATAACCTGAGATTACTACTACATTTTCCAAATGCAAACAGCAAAAAACAAAGACCTCTAATCACAGAGATAAGCAACCCGGCCCTGTTAACGCCTAGCTTGTTGAGGATTGTGATCCAAATTTCAGTCCTAATTTCCCTAACAAGATGCTCTGGATTCCTGTTTTTTTGCTGAAAAATTCTTGCATTGCGTTCCTTCCAAATATAGTAAATTGTAGCAGCTAGAGCCATTCTTTTCAACTTTTGTTTATAGTAAATAGTAGCAGCCAGAGCCAAATATAGTAAACAAACTAGTTACAATATATTTTGGTCCACTTCACCTTATATCAAAACAAAAACATTTTAACTCAACCGAACCACCAATTGTGGCTTAATTTTGAGCAGTTTGGCCAAACCAACCTAAAAATTTTGAAGTTATATTTAGGGTTAAACTTTAATACATATCCAACAAGCTCCCACAGTAAGTGCTGTTTTTTTTTTATGATCTTTTAAACCTAGCATACTCAAACAGTGTATTATTATTTTTTTCTTAAAGGCTGGGAGATTTGAAATTGAATTCATCTCATGTTATCTTCGACTATCATTCACAACAAAAAAAGCTTCCAAGTGATGAAGAGAGTTGAGAGCCATATTTTTATATTCTAATACTATTTCTTTATTTTCTCTCAGGGATGTGATGCTTCGATTTTGTTGGATGGAGAGGGATCAGAGAAGGAGGCACCCCAGAATTCGGGGTTGAGGGCATTCGAACTCATCGATGGGATCAAGCGTGTGCTCGAGGTCTACTGTCCCCGTGCAGTCTCCTGTGCGGACATTCTACAACTTGCTGCTAGAGACGCGGCGGGCCTGGTATACACACCCCACCAAAGCTCAAAAACAAGATCAAGAACGTCGAAATTTCCAAGTTTCGAACGGATCATATTGAATATCTGGCAATACATTTTGTAACTGCTAGAAATATATTTTTTTTGTGACACAAACTAGTCTCTTTTATTTATTTATTTGTGTTTGGTGTTTGTTGTTGGTTTGATGCAGGCTGGTGCACCAAAGTATCCAGTGTTTACGGGTAGGCGTGATGGGTTTCGATCCAATCTGAAATTAGTAGATTTGCCTTCGCCTTCAGTTACATGGGATGAGGCGTTGGCTTACTTCAGGTCCAGAGGCCTCGATGTTCTTGATCTCGGAACTCTACTAGGTAAATATCGAAAACGTATGTATATGAATGTGTGCGTGTGTGTGCACGTGCCTGCACGCGCAATAGTTGAGCTCATACATATTCAGTTAGAGTAACGATAGATAGTCCTAGCTATAAAAATCAATTGCTTTTAACTTACCAAATTATTAGCAAGCTAGCAAGTCTAGAATTACATGTTAGTTCGTAGCATTCCTCTGCAGAACCTCTTGCTACCTGTGAAGTTAATTAACCGCAAGTTTGTAGTACCCTGCGCAATAGTTGAGCTCATACATTCACTTCCCCAACTAACTTTGGGATTGTTTGGTTCCGTGTAATTAACAGTAGTATCAGCAATCTGAATATTTTGAGTTAGACGTCGCAGTTATTTGTTTCACTAGAACTATTGCGATGCTTGTAGTACAGTTTCAGACTTAAAGTCGCAGTTGCAATCGATCTCTTATAAGGTGTAGAGGAAATTTAAGTAGCAACTCTAGTTGCAATCAAGCTCATGGAAGTCTGAAAAACCTGTTGCCCCGGCCAAAACGAGCATGTACAATACAATTTTGAACACAATTTGCAAACTAAACCAATCAACTACAACTACAATCCACATGATAATAGCAAAGACGGGATCCGCAACCACATATGAGTACTATTGACACTTGTATTGCAACTAAAGTTCTAGTGAACCTAATTAATGATCCAGAGTTCTCATTATTCATTTTTTTTCCTGACTACTTAATTACAGGAGCACACACCATGGGCAAGACGCGTTGCCACTACATCCACGACCGTCTCTACAATTTCAACAACACCGGCAGGCCTGACGAGTCCATGGACCCCTCCCTCGTCGCCGAGCTCAAAAAGACATGCACACCAGGCACTGCTGGCGCCAGAACCTCTAACGAGAGTACCGTCTATCTCAACCCGACCTCAGGCAGCAACAACTCATTCCAGAGCTCATACTTCGACCACGTCCTCAAGAACCGCGGCGTTCTCCGCATCGACCAGCAGATGATCACCACAATGGATGGGATCAGGATTGCTAACGAGTTTGCAAACGGGTTTGAGGACTTCAGGAGGTACTTCGCGCTGGGGATGGTGAGGCTGGGGAGTCTGGGGGTGCTTACGGGGAAGGAGGGGGAGATAAGGAACAGTTGCCGGCGGACTAATTCTGGTAAAGTGTTGAAATGAGGGGAGCTGGAAGTTTCTGTTTTGAAATTTTGGATTCGGTGATTGAGTAAGTTTTAGTGTCTTGAAGGGTTTGAATGTGATGGAGGGAGCCTGCATTTTCTTTCTTTTTATGTGGCTGTGTAATAAAAATTGGATAGATTTGTATCAAGTATGGAGGGAGCTTGAATTTTCTGACTTGCAGTAATAAAAATTGGATAGATTTGTATCAAGTTTGACGGAAAATTGTTAAATAAGATAGTGGTCAAACTCTGACCTTTTATTTCATTGTCAATTTAATGCTTCTGCTCATCATTGTGAGCAGATCCCATAGCGACAGGAATTATACTTATAATATCTGTATCTACTTATAATTAATGGATGTGAGCATTGATAAGACAAACATAATGGGTGTGAGTAAGGGTGCTAAAAAATATCTGTATCGGAGGATATATCCGTATCCATGTCCAATAGGATATGGAGATCGTTACTAAATTCTGTAACCAATAGGATCTTGTTGCTGATATGATTATATAATGAAATAACCAGACCCGTGTTAGAAATATCTAAAAATATGTTGATTTTCTATTGTAAATGATTTAGTTCTTAGATTAATGAATTTGAGGCTTATTTTCATGATCAAGTAATATAAGCTTAGTTTTCAAATAGAAGAAATTTTCAAAATAGTCTCAAACCAATTTTTTTTTTAAATAAACCATCTTTCATTTTTATTACAGAAATAGACTCACTTTCTGGTCGCATCAGCACCGTGACCAGAAAGTGGGTCTATTTTTTTTAAACACCTTCCTAATTAGTCAGGGTTGCTAACCCCGACTAATTTGGACTTATAATTTGCCAACCAAATTAGTCAGGGTTGTTAACCCCGACTAATTAGGAAGGCGTTTAAAAAAAAATAGACCCACTTTCTGGCCACGGTGCTGATGTGGCCAGAAAGTGAGTCTATTTCTGTAATAAAATCGTAAGAGGGTCAATTTAAAAAAAATTGGTTTGAGACTATTTTGAAATTTTCTTCTTTTCAAATATAATAAACATATCGATCAACTCTCTTGTATCATACCAACTATATTTTTTAGATATTATTTGGTTTTCTCATATCAATTTTGCATCCACGTGCATATTCGGATATATATCCGCATGTATATCCTTATCCCAGGGCCGGTTCTGAGATTTTAGGGGCCCTGTGCGAAAAGCAAACACAGGCCCTTCTCTATATACAAAATATCAATAATTTTCAATTTGAATCCCTAAAATACTAGGGAACAAAATATTACTGATCAAACATTAAAATATTACCTGATTTTTTTACATATGGATAGCCTTTAACATACTTTTCAAGTGCTATTGCTCATTCTTCATCTCTTCGGTCACCTGAATAAAATGTTACTGATTAGATAAATACATGTAATCACATCTTAATAAAGCTTTCGAATAGAGCAAATAGTCCACAATAAGAAATACTTGCACATTATGTTCCTTTTGTATTTGTGCTTACCTTCATAAGAGATATTGAAGCCTTTAGCATCAAAAAGTATCATCGAAAAATTATCCTCCTTGCAATTTTAGCTGCAAAATCATTAATTAAGCCTTTAACATCAATTTTATCTATAAAATCATTTTCAATGGATATCAAAGCTAGTCCATTTAGTCTTTCTTGTGACATGGTCGATCTCAGATAAGATTTTAATAATTTTAATTTTAAAAAACTTCTTTCTGCAGATGCGACTGTAACATGTATAGTCAATAATATTCTATAAGCAATACATGCATTAGGAAAACAATTTCGTATTTTAAAGAAATTCAATATATCAATAGCCATCTTTATTTCTTTTGGTAAAATATTTCGTAAGATTTTTAGTTCTCCAAATAAATCTTTCCCATCAAGATCAGAAAATGTTTTATATTTTAGAACAATTTCAAGATTATCACAACATGCTTTCAAATTATTATCATCTAATAAATTTAACTTTTCTGAACCAAACAAAAACCCAAAAATATCTTCATATGCTTTATATTGCTCAAACCTTTTCTTTAGTGAACCAATAGCTTGATCTACAATATATAAAAAATAATTGATTCTAAAAGATTCTTCAGCTGATTGTGTTGTATCCTTATTAACATTCTCATCAAATTGTCTTTTTCTACGGATTTGACGTTTTACTTGAAATACAGAATCAATTTCCATTTCAGTTGTAATTTCTTTAGTAATTGTCATAGCTTGTGTGAGCCCAACTTCTCTATAATCCTCAAAAAACCTAATCAATCCTTTGTTGAGTGAGAAAATAATGTATAAATACGTTGTATCACTCCAAAAAAGTCTTTTGCTTTACCACAACAATTTGCCATATCACAAAGTGTTAAATTAAGACTATGGCAACCACAAGGCGTGTATAATGCTCTAGGATTTATATCAAGTAATTTTCTTTGTACACCTTGGTGTCTCCCTTTCATATTAGACCCATTATCATACCCTTGACCTCGTACATTATCAATATCAAGATTAAGAGCTTTTAGCATATTTTGCAATTCTTCAAAAAGTCATTGTCCAGATGTATCACTTACTTTTAAAAATTCTACAAAAAATTCTTCTATTTTTATCGGGCTTGTAGAAATATCGACACATCGTAATATTAAAGTCATTTGTTCTTGGTGACTTGCATCCGGAGTACAATCAAGTATTACTAAAAATATTTAGCTTCTTTAATTTTTTGAACTATTGCACATTTGATTTTAGAAGCTAACATACTTATCAATTCATTTTGAATGCTATGACCAAGATAATGATAATGAATTTCATCATGGTTAATACGTCGAACATGTTCTTGCATTACCGGATCCCATTCTGCAATCATTTCAACTAGGCCTAAAAAATTTCCATTATTATTTTGATAAATTCTCTCATTTGTTCCTCGAAATGCCAAGTTATGTTTAGCAAGATATTTAACAACAGAAATTATTCTTTGTAATACTTTCTTCCAATGTTCCTTCTCTTTATTAATTTGCTCTTGAATATTTTTATCGATTGTTTTATTTTTCTTTAATCTTATGCGTAAATCAAGCCAAGTACTCATGTTAATGATGTGTTCATTAGTTGTTTCATGTTCTTTAAGCCTAGCACTAAGATGTATCCAATCATTAAATCCTTCATTTATTAAAAAACTTTTCTTAAGACCATTTTTAAACAATTTATAACAAAAACAGAATACTTTATCGATATCCTTTGAATAAACTAACCATTCACTATCACATTTCTCTCCATTTGATAAATACCTAGTGTAAAATGCCGAAGAAAAACATCTTCCTAATTTATCTTTAGGACCTTTTTCGACTAATAGATCTCTTATAGGGCCATTTTCCACTAATATATCTCTAGATTTTGTGTCCAAATTATCCCAAGTTCTTGGATCATAAATATTCAAATTCATGAGCATGGATTGATTATCAAATTCATTGCCTAAAATATTTTCATTGACAATATCAATTTCATTTGTTTTCTGATTCTCATTTTTACTTTCATTTTCATTTTCATTCTTATTTTCATTTTCATTATGATTCTCATTTTCATTATTATTTTTATTAACATTTCCATTTTTATTATGATTCTCATTTTTATTCTCATTTTCATTCTTATTATGGTTTTCATTTTCTTTATCATTATCATTTTCATTATGATTCTCATTTTCATTATCATTTTCATTTTCATTATGATTCTCATTTTCATTATCAATTTCATTTTTACTTTGATCATCAACATTTTCATTCTCATACACATTCAAGCCCAAATCATTAATGTTATCATTTTCAACTAAATCTTGTGTTTCTCTAACAATAAATTTATTAAGCGCTCCACTTTGAGTTTGGACAAATTGTTCAATTTTTCTTTTTTTCACGCGTATCATATCCAGAAGGATATTTTCTTGGAGGCATTTCTATAATAAAGTATTATTGATTACAATCAAATTGAAAGTAGTCAAAGATTTGGAACAATACACCTGATGAAGTCTGGCGAGCTTGACAGCGGCCAGCGGGGGCAGCGACGGGCGAGCTCGGAGCACCGATTCAGAGCTCAACAG